>VYZW01061715.1:21601-36858 GCA_013401315.1 Balaeniceps rex | reverse complement strand
AGAACTGTACTCTTGTGTCATGTGAAATAACTTTTTATTTAAGAAAGAGATGGTATTGCTTTCAACTCTATCAAACCAGGTTATAGAGGAATGTAAGTCTTCCCAGTGACTTGATATGCTAGATAATATTAACTGGCAACCCATTTCCTTTACATTTCTAAGAATTTGTGGTGTATAGCCTATTCCAGAAAAACTCTGTTTTTTCATCCTGTCAGTTTCAGTCCACTTTGAAGTGATTACATTGGGCAGTATGGTCCAGGCCACGACTTGACTAGTCCTGAATTTCTGAAAATCTGAGTCCTGATATTACTCTTTCTGAAATTAAAATCAAATTTTATAATGACTTCCAGAATAGTCAGTCAGTGAAAAATGGTGGATTTTACCTTCAGAGTTCACTAAACTGTACCAGGGAAAAGTAACAGAAATCCAGAATTTATGCACCACTTCTTACTTCTGAGGTTCTGCGACAATTTTCGTTTTAGGCTGGCCATTACCTTAAGAAAATAAAACAGCTGAATCTACCCTGGGGGAAGGGTAGACTAGGACAAATACAGCAGTTCTTAGTTTTCCTTTGATTCCTTGGATGAAGGCATCTCCAAATGCTGGAGGCCAGATGATTTTTGTCTTGTGTCACAGCAGAGCTTTGCCTACCAGCAGTTCCAACCTTGGCCCAGACCCAGCTAATTATAGTTGTGGGGTTTTTTTGGTTGTGTGTGGTGGTTTTTTTTGTTTTTTTTTTTTCCCCACTACTGGATGACAAAACCCAGCATTTCAGAGAGCTGAGTGATCAGCATTAAGGCTGTTTCACCACAAGGAGTGATTTCGCTACCTTGTACCTCCTTTCTGGCAAAAATGAACCTCTTCAGGAGGCCCAAACTTGGTGTTTTGGTAGGGCTTAGAGCCCAAAGGCTGTTTAGGTCAGGAGTTTACAGCTTCAGAGACTGCAACTCTAGTTCAGACTAGTCCCCAACACCAGAAGAGATTAGATTAAAATAAAAACTGTTTCTTAAATTGAAAGTGAATTCCCTGACAGACAGCACAAAGTGTGTTTTCAGGTGGGAGTATTTCTCTGTATTATATACTCTTATCAAAGACACAGCATAAAGTTTTGGTTCCCTACTTCTTTCTTAGAGCCCATGTCCCGGGGTTGAGTTACATCTGGCTGCTTATCTTCCTTCATGCTGGCATCATCAGGCTCAAAACAGAATTTGAGCTGGAAAAGTATAGCTTAGCAATATCTCTGCTGCCTTCCTCTTCTCTCCCATTCTCTAGTGGCTAGCGCCCAGCCGAGCAGCTTGTGTTGTGACTGCAGCCTCCCTTTCTACCCTTTCCACCCTTACCCTTCTCGGGGAGAAGGACGTAAGATGGGAAGCATACACGGTGTTGCCTTTTTTCTCCTTAGAAAGGCCCCTATGAGCTGTTGTCAGATGCAGCCTCAGAACTGCAAATTGGTGTCTCAAATCATGACCTTCAACCTTTGGTTTCAGTAGCCATGGGCACCAGCAGTCAGGGAAGCTGTGCTGATGTGTTTAAAACCACTCTTTCTTATTTGGGCCAGTGCTAATCATCCAGGAAAGCAGAGTTTTGTTCTTATTTCTTGTTGGCCTCTCTTAGAGATCCAAGGCGGTTCTGCTTTGCCTGGGGATGAGAGTGAGATGGATGGCTCCTTGGTGTCTTTGCTATAGACACCGTGCCTCGGGAGTTTCCCCTGAGCACTGCTGGAGTCACTTCATATTTCACAATCCCCTGCTGACAATTAAGTCAATTTGCTGGTGCAGGCGTGATGGAGCTAAGCTAGGACATGTTCCTTTTCTAGCCAGGATATGGAGTGAAAAGCTTACTCTTCTGCTTTGATCAAACTGAAAACTGAAGCATATCGTTACCTGTCCCTGGCTTGGAATATGGATCAGATTTATCAGTGGCATTGCCACCCTTGCTGGACTTCTAACTCATGAATTTATTTTCCTTTTTTTGTTTAAGGGGAGGAGAAATCAAGGCAGGCATGCATTGTTTGGTGCAGAAGATGGTAAAGCATCACTCCTCAACAAGAAAGGATCCAGCTGTGAGCTGGGGATCCTGGTGCTCTAGCTAAGGACCTACTTGTGGGAGTTGGGGAAGGATATGGCCTCAAGATCCAGGGCTCGAGGAAAAGGGAACAGGCACTTTGGATCTGTGCAAACTGAGTAGTCTCTCTCTAGCCCAATGTAGTCTGTAACTGGGTCAAGGGATTATTTTTTAAATTCCCTGGCCAAATGCAACGTTCCTCATGCCAGAAATACTGCTTTGGCTTTTTTTTTTTTTTTTTTTGTTAAACAACATTATCTTACATGGTCTTGCTAAATATATAATTTGGTTAATATTTTTGTGTTCTACCTTGGGTCTAATTTTTATTTAATCCTGACATGAATACAGTGCTGCAAATTTGGAGTTAGTCTCGTGAAATGGAGGATGATTTAATGTTAAGAAGTGGAATTTTGGGTGCTTTCTGGTGGTGGTGAAATCAGTTTATGAATTGGCTTACATTTTTTTTTTTTGCTTGGGGTTGTTATGTTTTTCAGACACAGGATCTTGCTAGTTAATGTTTATACACTTTCAGCGTAGTATTTTGTTCTCAATGTCTATACTGCAACATGTAATGTGTCTGTCTGCACTCTTTGTATTGTGATTTTTTTTGTTTGTTTGTTTGTTTTTTAATTTAGCTGCAGTTTTAGGTGTTTCTTCCAGACTAGGTAAGTAAATAGTCTGCACTATCAGCAATCTGCTTGGCATGGTACAAATACTGAAGATAAACCCTATATATTAGTGAGACTGAAGAGTTTCAAGTTATGATCCTGAATTCTGTTCCTTCGCAATATATCTCTTGGGAGTGCATATAATGAATCTCTGAATTAGGTAAGAAAGAAAATGTGCATATAAACTGGAAATAAAATCAGTTGCTGAACAGCCCTAGGCTTTTAATTCAACTTTTGTACAAACTGGTCCAGGTATCCCACAGTGGACTAACTTTTAGCAAGATTGAGGTAAATATATTAATAAAACTTCAGTGATGCACACGTGAAAGTACTGTTTTTATATTAACAGAAGTTTCTTTCAATTATATAATCTTTTAAACTTTTTTCTGTATGTACCATAATTGAATTTCCTGCCATGTAACATGCATGCGTGTGTGAAGATAGCTGATGGGAGAAGGGAATGGAAAGAAAGATGTTTTTTGGAGAGATTGTTTATGGATTTTTTGTTTTGTTTTATACTGATGCAACTAGTGGCTTACTTTTTTTCTTTTGAAAACCTTGCTGGGAGAAGCTGATGTGTTAATGGATGTAGGATTTCTATTCTCAAGTTATGTGAACTATTTCATCTTAATTTTTCATCTTTTTTGGTAGTAACACATTATTCTTCTAAAGCTTAATACCTGCATCGTATATAATAGCTTGCAAGTTTTATGAAAATGCTGATTGTAAATAAGGCAGTTGTGTCACTGGATAGCTTTGAGTTTAAACCTTGAACCTGCAAAAAGCTGCACAAGTTGTTAAATTCTAGTGTGGGCATAGTCATGTTCACTTTGGATGGATTGTTCATATATAATTTAAGGACATATACAAGTTGTGGAAAATGATGTGTTAAAGGGCTATTTCTCATTGAAGTTTTTTTTCTCCAGTATTTAATAAAAAAGCACTAAGTTTTGTTCTCTTTAAAAGCTACTCTCTAATAACTGTAGTTCATTATTTCAGCTTCAAAGTGTAGTCTGCACAGAGAGGCAATGAGGTGTATCCACATCTAGAAATTAAGCAATAATCATGTAGTTTGGTGTTTCAACAGGCTTTGTTCATTAGTAAGTACAATGATCCATTGTAAGTACTTGCTGTAGTCATGATGTTCTTAACAGTCTGAAACTTAAACTCACCAGAATTTTTTTTTTAAATATATATTCCTGACTGAAGCGGTACTCCCAGGTGTACCAAATGCACTTCCATGTGTCTTGCTGTAATGGTAACTGTTCTGCAGAGTCATTATGAGAAGAATATCAGAAATTGTGTGTTTGTGTGTGATGTGTGCGTGCATATGTACGTGGCTTTGGATTTACCAATAATTCATGCTCGCACTAAGAGCAAGAACAACAACTATAGACATGGCAGAATGATTGCAAAAACTTTAAATAGAACACGTTTGAAGAAATTGAAGCAAGACAAGGAGAAACAAAGGCACAGCAAACACTGAGGAAAACAGAGAAAGGGGAGAAATAAAACCAAAGTGCTGCAAATTAGTGGGAGAAGGAATACAGGTGGGCACATGCAAAAGAAATTGTTAGTGATTTGATGGGTTTGAATTATTGAAGCTTATCTTGCAACTCCATGGAGCCAACTCTTAAGACAACACCTACAGATTGTGAAGTTTGATCAATAAGACCATAGGACATGGAGAAATGGATGCTTTTAAGTTATGAGAAGGTAAGGGAATGTTTAGATGTGCTAAAGATGTGAGTGGACCAGGGGGTTGTGGGTTGGGGCTGTAATTGTACAGCAATTTGGAAGCTTCTTGGCAATAAAAACAATTAACACTTTACTCCGAATGAGAGGGGTCTGTCTCTGCTTTAACTTCTCCCCTGGAAGCTGCCAACCCAAGATTGTCCTGGGCAAGTGTGTGAAAATGTCAAAGTCAGGCATTCGGTGAATTTTCTTTCACCTTTCCAACCTTAGTGAAGTAATGTTTGCGACTGTATGTAAATACTGTGTGTAATCGTGAAATGCTTACATGGGGGGAAAGGGACAGAAGTAGCCCGTGGGTTTAGTTATTTTTGGTATTGCAAACTGTTTGTTACGATAACTATTCTCCATCTATGAAACTGAACCACCTGTAAAAAAAAGCCGCTGATACGTTTTACAGTGCAGACTGTACTTGTAACCTAGAAACTGTGTGAGAAGATGCCACAGTGTGCAAAGATCTCTTGAATCTGGAGGTTTTTGGGGAGGTGTCCTGGTGCAGCGCTGCTGTGGCTTCTGCATGCAGGTACAACACAGTTGTCTGCTGCATGTCGGTACTCGGCCAGTAAGAAAAAGTGCAAAGCCATAGCTAGTAAACGATTAACTTCCAATGTTTAAATCTGATCCAAAGAAATGGCAAGCTGTATAATAGCCATAGTTGCCTTCACATTATATTGAGAGCAAAAGGTCAGTGATCCCAGACCAATGCTAGTCTATCCTTTGCCTCCTAACAAGCATCAAATGTTTTATAAATGGAGGCCGAGTTCAAATCACTGCTCTTTCATTTTTCTTCGGTGAGCATAGCGCTGAGTTTACTTAGTTTTTATTGTGGAGACGTCAGGTCGCTAGAGTGTGCTGCAAGCCCAGCCCTGTGCGGCCTGGGCTGGCTGTGAGCTCGCCCCGGTGCTTTCCCTGCAGCTGGGCGACTGTGAATTTTTCATCATGTTGCTTTGCTGTCGCCTGGGCAACTTGAGCGAATTCCCCTGCTATTTTCTTTGTGTTACACCCTACTTCCCTGCCAATGAATGACCTGGTGGCTTGTTAGCCTGGTACCTGGGTGCCCCAGGAGAGCATCGCGTTGTTAAGCATTATAACATCCCTATGGCCGCCTTTATTTTGCCGAATAAGGAGCCCATATGAGGTTGCCACACTGATGGCTTATAAAGAGTTGGTATCAACAGCATTTAATTAAACCGTTTATAGGCACTGTGTAGTAATGTTTATGGAGTTGGGCTTTTGAGCTTTGTGGTGGTGAATGTGGGGAAGAAAATGCAGACCTGCTGCATAGGGCTGTGTTTGGAAGAAAACACACGGTATATACAGTGCTTGGAAACTTACTCATTTTCTTCATCAAAAAGTCTTAGTTCTGCCTTTTTAGAATAAATGTGGTCTGTTTTCCATGTTCCTGCAAGTTATTCTGTGATAGAGAGGCACAAATTGAAAGTAGTAATTTTTTTTGACATTCAATGCTTTTCTGCTTGGTCAGGAAAACTTTGTACAGTTGAATTCTTTTCATATTTTTGGCGAAGGCTAAGGCAGTCTGGATGTCTAGCTTGAGGACAAATCCAAAACTGTAGAAATGTAATTAAAAGATTTTTTTATTACTTCTGCTGTCCTGTCTTATTTTAATTAAGTTCATCCTCTGGTGAAAATTGCGCTCTGAAATATAGTGGGAAATCCATAATGTCTTCTCTTCTTCTTGGATGAAGATCACGGTTGACAATTCTCCTCTGCGGGCATACTGTGAGTTTCTGCCATGAGAATAAAAGCTCAGCTGTGCAGGAAGCAGTTTTCATAGGGATGGGGCTAAAGTTGTAAGGCTTTGTATAGAAACGAAGGACTATTGCCTTCCATCTGAAGTGTGAGATTAACCTGTCTTCCATGTAAGTAAATGTGTATTTTTAAAGTCGTAACTTTCCGAAACCAAAAACCTGCTAAGAGAAAGCACTGTTATGTATACATTTCTATACCTATACGTTCTGCCAAGAACAAAACAAATGATAAACTTCTACTTGCTGCTTAATGCCCTACTGGAAGGCAATCTAATACGAGGGCAAAGTCGATGTGAGCACCCCTATGTACACAACAGGATTACCAGCAGTTGCTAGCATCAGGCTACGGTCAGGGCAACCTCTTTCTTTTTACTCGCAGCTGCGTGTGCTGTTGCATGCTCCAGTATTAATCTTGTAACTCATTCTTTGAAGCAGGCAGGCCATCTTCCGCAATTTAACAGAAAACTGTGGGAAATATGAGCGTGGACTAGGACAGCTAGGAAAAAATACTCTGCTGAAGGGTCCTCTTGCCCGCCCCCTCTGATAATTTTGACTTTATGCAAAAACAGGTTGTCCAGCTATTTTCTGTCTCCGTTGAGCATGTGGAGGAAGTGGCCAAATCAGACCAGCAGAATCTTTGAGTGGTGTTAGTGTTTTATGGCAATGTGATAACATTATTTAATCTGGAAATAGTTATGACTGCTAATATGTCTGGAATTTGTGCCAGATGGTCATCATCTTGTCTAGAATGATACAAGCTAAACCCGGGAAAAAAACCCTCAACCCTACAAACAGGTCTACCAGGTTCACTGTTCATGCAGTGCATGGAGCTGTTTTGTCTGGTGTCTTTAACTGAACATGATGAACGTAGGTTTGGCACACCAATTTTCGAAAAGTAAAAATTGTCTTTTCAGGCCAGTTTCAGAGGGATGAATGTTTCTGCTTAATTTTTGCTTCACTAATGTGAGAAATATTTTTTTTATTATTATTTTTGAGCTATATGTTAAAGTTGTAAATTTCCTTGGAAAGCTAGCAAATGGAACATGCCTATGAAGAGATTAAAGTAATTATACTGCAATGCTCCACTAGCAACAGAGAGCAGTCTGGGATAAAATTATTTGGAGAGACGCCAAAGCCAAGTTTGGTTCCACTTTAAGCTAAAACTAATTAAAGTTGTCAGGTCTTACAGTGGTCAAAGGTTGCTTAGCTGCTACTTGAAATAAATGAATCTCTTTCTCAATCAGTAACGCTAACAGCTACATGTTTGCAGCTGTCTTCATAATAAAAAGAACTCCAAGAACCATCTAGTTCTTGTACGTATGCTAACCGTTGTGTATGTCTATTTTAGCATGTTAAATGGTGTATTCTGGCCATAACATGGAGTTACCTGTCTTGCCAGCTCTACCTATTAGTCTTTTTGACCATGCCCACCTCCTCCTTTGTTATTTTATTTCATTTGTGGGGAGGAGTTCTTATGAAGAAACTTCATCAAGAGGCTGCTTTAAGACTTTGTTTCAGAAAAGCTGCTTTGGGTCATTCTATATATTTAAAACAGCTGTACAAGATTCAGGAGAACAAATACAGATTCCTAGAATTTAAAGTCTGATGGAATATCAAATTTTCTAAAATATTCTTAATTTTTCAAATATCATATGCCAAATACAGTTGACCTCAGAAATTCTGTTGAATGAGCTATTGGTCATGAAGATAGTCAAGAGTTTGCGAGTTTTAAGTGCTGTAACCATCCTGAAACTCTGGATATTTTTTTTTATTGTGCTAAACGTATTCTTCCCTCATGCAAATACTGATATGTAATCATTCAAAATATGCTTATGGCACTTTCAAGAATGGAGAGCCTATACTCACTGTCCGTAGTTGGTTTTCACTAGAATCTGTATAGGGGATAATGCTGTATATAATAAGGATACGTTAATCCATATGTTTGTAAAAATCCAAAAAGGTTAAAAAGAATGGAGTTGAGATTTTTTTTTTTTTTTTTTGCTATCACATGCACGTTGACGTGGAGGTAGGTGTATATACTCAAGGTTTGATCTCAGCGTGTTAAAACTGAATTTTGCAATCTTGCATTTTGTAGTTTGGAGGTAGAAAGTTTGAAGATGTGTTTTCCAGTGTCCAACTTGCTGCATTTACATCCCAATTCTGGCTTTCTGCAACACAAAACAGTACGAACCTTTGGAAGCCGCTTCACTTGTGCACACATGCATGCACATACATGCATGTTGAAAAAAACATAGCCAAGGTCATTTGTTCATGCTTTTCTTAGAATCATAGAATCATAGAATGCTTTGGGTTGGAAGGGACCTTTAGAGGTCATCTAGTCCAACCCCCCTGCAGTGAGCAGGGACATCTTTAACCAGATCAGGTTGCTCAGAGCCCCGTCCAACCTGACCTTGAATGTTTCCAGGGATGGGGCCTCCACTACCTCTCTGGGCAACCCGTTCCAGTGCTTCACCACCCTCATTGTGAAAAATTTCTTCCTTATATCTAGCCTAAATCTCCCCTCCTTTAGTTTAAAACCATTAGTCCTTGTCCTGTCACAACAGGCCTTGCTAAAAAGCCTGTTCCCATCTTTCCTATAGGCCCCCTTTAAGTCCTGAAAGGCCACAATAAGGTCTCCCTACAGCCTTCTCTTCTCCAGGCTGAACAGCCCCAACTCTCTCAGCCTGTCCTCGTAGGAGAGGTGCTCCAGCCCTCGGATCATTTTTGTGGCCCTCTTCTGGACTCGCTCCAACAGCTCCATGTCCTTCTTTTGCTGAGGGCTCCGGAGCTGGACGCAGTACTCCAGGTGGGCTCTCACCAGAGCCGAGGAGAGGGGCAGAATCACCTCCCTCGACCTGCTGGCCACGCTTCTTTTGATGCAGCCCAGGATAGGGTTGGCCTTCTGGGCTGCAAGCGCACATGGATGAGGTGTGAAATTTAGGCAATTTTTTTTTTTAATAGTAGGGCTTGGGGATGGTGCTGGGCAAATATCTGGGTGAAATTTATGTTTTTTGTCTGAAGAACTACCTAGAAATATATTTGTTTGCATTACTTATTAGTCCAACTGCTTTCCCTCCAAAAATAAAAAAAAAAATCATGTTGATAATTTTTAAAAACTCATTTAAAGTTTTTTTTTTTTTTAAATTAAATTTAGCTGGATCTGTTTGTACATGGGGAGGAAAAAAGATCTGAGAAGGCGTGGGGTAAAGAGGCTGATATCAGCCAGAGCTACTTGCTGAAACGCTGGATGTATTTCACTTTTATATACCACTTCTAATAAATAAACTTTTACCTCTAAAGTTTCACCTAGCTCTGCTGTAGACTTACCATGAAATTTAGATGTCAGGCGTGACTGGCTAAATTCCAACGGGGATAATTAATGAATTTGCAAGGGCAAATTATTTGGGGTTTTTTACTCCTCTTTTTTTTTAACCTCTCCCCTGTCCTGAGCAGCTTTGAAGTGCTACTTCTATGTATACTCTGTGTGTGTGTATATATATATTTTGCTATGTGATATCTGTTGTGCATTAGTATAATGAGGAGTATTGAGGAGACAAGCTTGAAAGCATGAATTGGGGTTGGATGTCAGTTGACTTTCTGTGCTTTTGGTTGTCTGAACCCTGATATTTCACAAAAAGTATTGGGTTAAACTGGCTTTGCATATTAGTCTTAGGAAGTAAAAAAAAAAAGCATAGTGGATATTGCAGGTTGCAAAGAGGTGCTTTTATGGCTATTAACTATGTTGCCAAGATATTTTCATATATGAAAATTGTAAACATATGAGATCAAACAGGCTGTGTAAGACTTGCTTTGACTTTATAGCGTCTATGTATAATTTTAGTAATGACGTTTAAGCACAATTATGAAATAATACTGTTTCCTTTCCTCTGAATTTTTGTTGTTGTAGAGCTTACCCTTACAGTGAGCTTATATATCTGTAACTGTTCACAACAAGCTTTCAACACCAGCTACAGAGGAGACTTACTTAACCAGACTGGAATGGCAATCTAAAGCAACGCTAACGAACCCCGTGGGATTGGGATAACTCTTAGTTATAGCAGGTGCTTGCTAAGCCGGGATTTAGCAATTTGTTGCCTCAAACTGTGAGGAAGGCAACCTGTCTGACCAGAATGTCAGTTTATGAAACTTCCATGGAGATGACTCCAGAGTGGTCAACGTGTTATGTTAAAAACTAACCAAACCTCTTTATTAAAGAGGGAGAAATGTACTCGCACTGAGTGCGGTGAGAAAAGCGAGGAAGTGCAATTGCTGTGCTTCATTTTTCAGTAAAAGAATCTTAGAAGTATTTATTAACAATAAAAAAAGTGCTGCTATAAGCGTGTCAGGCTGGATGCTGTCTTTACGTATTACCCTACCGAGAGAGTTACCCGCTGCTTGGCCGTGGCAGTTCCTCTGGGTCTGTTTGGCACTCCCCTTGCCTTTGCAGGAGGAAGGCACTGTTTGACCACAGTGTGCTGTCCCGTGTTTATGGGTGCGGGGAACTTGGGCTCTAGCATCAAGCAGCAGCCTCTAAACACCAACTTTCTTAATGCAAAATGTATTTTTAAATTGCTGTAAAATACCTGGACCAACTTTTTACCACACCACTCTGGTTTGGCCATCTCATGCCCTGTGGGAGGGAGGGCTGGCTGGCCTTAGCCTTTCAGAAGAACAGAGGTAGCTTCAGTGTTAAACTTCTCAACCTCTAAATCTTCTTATTGTAAAAGTGATTAGACAGATTCATAGTCAACGGGTCATAAATGGATAGTAAAAGGACTGGACATAAGTGTACGCTCCAACATCCTTAATGGAGCAGTTATGGATGCAGGGGCAATGCAAGGGGAAGGGATCGCGGGCAGTCGCCAGGCTGATATGTTCTCCCTGAACATCGTCCCCTGTTGCTCCCATCAGGGAGAAAATCCTGGGCTAGACAGACCGTCAGTCTTACGTGGTAAGGCATTTCTTCCTCTTGATAGTATTTTGGAGTGGGTATCTCTCGCTCTTTAAAACTGAACTGCTCAGGCTTTGCAGGACAGGTTCGTTTCCCCTCTCTGCCCCTGTCATCAGGAGTAAGTTTAAATTTGCATAGAATATGGAAGAAAAGCTTCTCCACTTACTTCTGATAGCACTGATGTCTGGAGCCATTCTTCCCTTGTAGGAATAAATGTCATAAGCTAAGTCCACCTTGTCTAAATATTTTTTTTTTCCTTTTATGTTCACAAGTTGCCTTGTAATGACTGACAGTTCAATTATTTCAGCAACATGTAGCTATTTGGGATGTCATGGAGCGGCATGAGTGTGTGTGTGTATATATATATGCACTCTAGTAGTTAATGCCAACGAAGGCAGTGATGTGAAGCCGGTGTGCTTTATTCCTAGAAACAGGGATATCCAAGTGGCTATAATTGAGTGAGCTGAACGTGGTATTTATTGGGTGCGTTAATAAGCAATAACCATTAATATAGAGATGTGCATCCACATACACACATACGCTTTTTTACCACAGCATTTTGATCAAGTACAGAGTATGTAGGAAGAAAATATTATGTTGTTTCTGTGTACATAGCACGGTTAAGACTAGAGTATTTTCTTGTGAAGCTCACAGTGGATTGCAAGGGGTTTTTTTTGGTGTTTTGTGGTGTTTTGTTTTTTTTTTTGTTTTTTTTTTTTTTTTGTTTTTTTTTTTTTTTTTCAAATTCACTTTTGAAATTACACATGGCAAACTGCACTTGCTGGTCTGAGTTGCTAACGATATCTAGAAACGTTATGTTAATCACTAAAACCCACAAGCCCCTGAACAAGCAAACAAATCAAAGAAGTCATGGATTAGCTTGTTGTGCTGTCCTGGATGACTTGTTTTTCAGTATGCTTATGGGGATTGGTTTCTACTGCCCACCAGTTATTTAATCCTGTTTTTAACAAGGAAATTTGGTGCGAAAAGCTACTCAGTCTCCTTTTCTAAAACAGAAGGTCTTTATTTTTTTGTTTATCATGGAACAATTAAAATGAATGTGAATTCATGAAAGCACTAAAGCTTGTAATAGCTTTCTTGTTTGCTTTGGGGTTTATTTAGGGTTTTTGAGAGCTACCAATGCCAGGTAGGAAATAAAAGACTTTTGAAGGAGAAGCTGCACACTGGGGTTTTGTAAACTTTTTTTTTGTTTGTTGGAATTTTAGGATTAAATTATAATTATAAAGGAGACAGGCCTTCAAATGGTGCCAGAACAGTAACTGTAGCGTTTGAATCGCATGTCGTGTTTCATCAGTAAAATTCTTGAACTTTCAGTACTTGTATGTCAAAAGATAATTTGAGTGACATTATGTACACATACACGATGTTTTTTATCGCCAAGTGCTTCAGTGTAAGTATTGAGTATTTTATACTGAGAAGTAAAGTGGAGTTTTTTTGTTTATTACTGGTAAACAGTAAATATGCTCTTCATGTTTCATACCAGCGCTTGAACAAATAAGTATCTACTGCTTTACGATGAAAAACCCTCAAGCTTCCAGGTTGCAGCTGGTGAGAGAGGTCATGTTTGTATCTGAGAACAGATTGATCGCAACTGCCGGCTCTGCTATAATTCGGTTATTACCCATCAGCTGATCAATACCACACAAATAGAAAAACCCCAGGTTGAGGCAGAAGTGAAACTCGCACTTTTCCCAGTCAGCCTTAACTGAAGTGGCTGCTGCCTGTCTCGAACAGAAATCCTTTTGCTTTCATCTGTGGTCTGCAGTTGAAGGACAAAAGGGGAGATTTTCAAAAGCTGTAATGAGAATCAGGAGCTGAAATCCTATTGACTTTTAATGAAGGTTAGGGGCAGACACTTTCGTTGTGCATCAGAAACTTCCCTCCTCTTTCTCAATTGTCCAGGTTGCTGATGGTGGATGAGTTGTGCCTGTGCTACCTTCTGGACTCCTTTAGGAACAAAAGTTGTCTCGAGTTATTTTGTTTGCTATCTTGCCTGAGCTGAAACAGAGATCCCCATTACTTGTTTCCGTGAAGAGTGGTCCGTAATCACACATCTCTGTCCCTCTCCTCTATGTGCTGCCGAGCCATGTCTCTCTATAGTAAAGCCACTTGAAAGATAAAAGCACTGAGAACTTACTGCTTGGTTACTTTGTGTGGGAGCACTGGGTACCATGAGAAAATAGAGTTAAGGTTTTTCTGAAGGTATCTTGTTGTTCTGTTGTATGGGAGAAATTTTATCTGGTGACCTGCAAAAGATGTTGCAAAGGTCTCTTTCAAGCAGTGTTGGAAATACCTTCTGTGTACCTACATACGGCTGTGCTTACAGGAAAGGTAGTTTAATAAGTTTAAATTACTTCTTCATTCCTTGAATGACTGAAGAAGTCACCTCTCTAATTTTTCTTTGACAATATGTGAAGATACTGTCACAATTTATACATTTTACAACATTGCCAGTCACAACCTTGGAAAAAATCCTGCTAGCATACAGAAGCTTTTTTTAAAAAATTTTTTTTAAAAAATTTTAAACATTTTTAAAACATTTGGGTCTTCCTCTCCAGGTATGCTTTTCCCAAGCTGATGGGAAGCTGCTCCCATGACAATGACCGGTCAAGCACGCACACTTGCTTAATTCACCGCAAAGCGCGCAGGCAGCTTTCCGACTGTCTCTCTGGTACTCACAGAGTAGGGTCACAGCCTCTCTCGGTGAAAGGGTGGAGAGGGAGGAGTACTGTTGTTTTGGGAAATATATGGGAAACGCAGAGACTGATTTCTTGAAGACTTTAAGTATTCCTGGATACAGCATGGAATGAAACCTAGTTTTAAATCTTGGTGTTTGTGCTCTCCAAACGGTCAGCTGGTTCCTCTCTCTGCCTCTGTGAATGCGTTGTGTATTGTGTGCTATAATCTCTGAGAATTTAGGACTTAAACCGATTTGTAGTTACTTTTGATAAAATTCTTGATTCCTCCTTTTGTGTTTGGAGATCTTTGTATTTTGTGTGGTTATTATAAGTGCAGCGTTTGGTTTTAAAACATGAAACTATGTGAAAGGAATTTAACTATGGGGGGATCTGCAGCAAGTACCTCTCTTTCCTGCATTATTTTAGGAGTTGAGAAGGAGATGCATCTATGAAACCTTTGCTTCTTTTGAAAAAGGTCTTTGGATGCATTATGGATGAAGCTAGAGACAAAGTGCTTTTTAAAAAGAAGTTTATCTTGCATAGTCACGCTATATATGAATGTACAATCTATACTACTTACAATGACTAGACTGTTGTCCACCTTTTTGCTTGTGGCTTTCCTCCACAATTCAATAATCATCTGCCTTATTATGCATGTATAAAATGAGGAATGATTGCTTCATCGAACTCCACCAGTATGGCATCGGAAAGTATTGGAAGCGATGTAGGCTCGCCGTTTGTCTTGAGTTGGGTTTCACAAATACCTGCGTCTTGCCTGAACTGATATTTGCCGAAGCTCCTCTTCCACGTGGGCTGTCTGTAGAAAAATGGTGTTCTTGCAAGTGCATCTGCTTACCTCTGTGTGTATGTTGTATATGGATTTTTCTTTACCATACCACCTCAGAAAACTCAGTATCACTAGAAGCTAAAATACTTTCTATAACATCATGAAGTAATCTACATTGGTGGTTGTTCTTTCTAAAGGTTAGAATGTATTTTTATAACCTGAACAGTTACTACTAGAAAACTAAGCTGAGGTCTCTGATTTTGGCTATTAATATTACACCCTTCAGCTGTTCTGTCTGCATCTTTATAGTTACGTAACTTTATTTTTGGTTTAATCTTTCCATTATATAAACTTTTGTCATTTTTAAGAACAGATTATGAAAGCACAAGTCAGAAGAAACCAGTCTTGTGTGCTTCTGGAAAAAACTGAACATAAGGGCAGAAGTATGGTAATATCTTTATCACTGATTTAAAAAAAAAAAAAGATTGGAAGGGAGGAGACAGGGAACGGTTTCAACCACCTGAGCGATGTTTTCTTGGCTATAGCCAGTAGTGTCTTTATACTGAA
>VYZW01061715.1:336-20163 GCA_013401315.1 Balaeniceps rex | reverse complement strand
CTTATACTGAAAGTGTGCAGTAACCTCATGCATTATCTGTGTCTTATGTAACGTTTGCCCAAAACCTAAGCTGTTTTCTGAGTGTTTTGATAACTGAGAATGTGACAGAAGGTTATTAAAAAGTAGAGATCTTGAAAGTCTCCAGAATAATTAAAATGCATAAACCACAAGTAAGTAGCAGATGGCAAGCAAGTGGTTGAATTAAACCAATAACTCTTTAAATACATAACCTTAACAGCTAATGTACTGACATGGCAGACTGTACTACAATTCCTACCAGCATTGTTTTAATGATGGCAAGATCTAAAATACAGTTTTAGAGACTATATTTAAAAAAAAAAAACAAAAAAAAACCAAACCAAAAAACAGTAGCTTTGTGGGTTTTAGATTTGATCTCATCCTCCCTCCCCCCATTCACATGGATTTTGTTCTTCAGGCTGGTGTTTTGCAAACTGTTACATGGGCTGAAGAATGGAGAGGGGTTGGAGCCTCTCAGTTGTTGGTATTTAAAAAAATAAAATTAAAGTAGGTTTGCCACATGAACTTCAGTAAATATGATCAAGGCTCAAGTCATGTTGGTTGCTTTGTGAAGGGAAGAAGCGTTATTTAGGAGGCTTTGGAGCGAGTGTAGCTGAGAAAGTGGTTCTTGCATGTTATGCAGTACGGACCTTGTTTTAACATTGTCCCCATCATTTGCTTTCTGTTGCCTGGTGAAATTTAGATTTACAGGATTGGCAGAGTGACCCCTAAGAAGGCTTTAGACTGAGGCTTTATTTGCTTTATTTGTGCCCACCTGGTTATAGTACCAATGTTCTTACATGTTTGTACGTTGAACTTTTTCTAATTTTGACATGAGAAGGCAATGAAATACATTGTTTCGGCTGCTAGTGTGTGTTATTTTAAGGTTTATTCTGGTTTTGGACTTTGCACAGTAGCATTACCAGCTCAAAGATGATGTTCATATTTCTGTTCTTTCTAAGATTGGTCCAACGGAGGGCCCGCTTTCAGCAGCAGTATCTGGTGGATTAATCGATTGCTATGACAGCACATATGGTATAATAACTGTTCCCTGCCTCCCCAGCCATGAACAGGCAAACATTAACTGTGCTGTACGTGTACTTGTGAGTAGGAGAAACAGGTTTTGTTGCTAATTCTTCAGTTTAAACTATAGAATAAACAGTTTAATGGTATTAGAGCCATTAACAGTGTGTGTGTGTATATATATATGTAGTGTCACGGTAACAAGGACAGCTGAGATAATGCAAGTCTAACCTGATTTTTGTTTTAATAGAAATGGTATTATCTACTTCTTACCTCCATAGCTTATTTACTTACTTTATGAGAAAATGCGTTTGCTCAGCCCACCCATTGTCCCCCAAGTCCCCCTTCTTTCTAGCCTTGCAGACTCCTTTGGGTATCCTCGTCATGCTGCATTCTGTTTTTGATCAGTCCTGTACCAATATTCAGGACAGATGCTGCGCTCATTCTTATGTATATAACTTTCAGCATGGGGGGAAAGAGGGGGAAGAGTAAATAAAAAGATTGTGTCTATCCATGTGTGAATTCATTTGTATGCACGTGAGTGTTAACTTTCTCACCTTTCTTTCCTCCTTTCAACCACTTCGTTTTTTAAAAAAAAAAAAAAAAAAAATCTCTTAAAGTAGTACTGTAGGTTTTCCTGAAGGCCTTTATAACTTTCTTTGTTTGGTGGTGGTAACCTGAGCTCAGCAGAATTCCTCGGAATGATTCCTTGGTGGTGTTGCATGTCATAATTAATGGGATTTCTCTGGAAGTGAGACAGGTAGCCAGGCTTTTGGAAGCAGAAATCCTTTGTAGGGGAGAAGTTAATGAGACAGAGACAAGGAGAAATGTAGTAGCGGAACCATCCACCGTAGCAGTTTTCTTTGTGCTAGAGCTGCTCTCTGCTTCCCTTCCAGTCCAGGCTGCTGCACCGAAAGGAAGGAAAAATATGGTTTAAACCCCAACCTCCCTCGTGTTTCTGCCTCTTCTTAGGGAAAGCGGGGAGCTGAGTCTGGTCACTTATTCTGGAGAGGGATTGCCCAAAATTTGTTTTCTGTCCAAGCAATGCAATTTCATCAAAACAGATATATTTTGGCGGAATGATAATTTTGAAGACATTTTTTCTTAAAGTTCATATGACTTAATAAGGAATTTAATATTTCCAAATGAGAACAGGATTTGTGAATATGCATGCTTGGGCTTCTCTTAGTCAAATCTTACCTTTTCAAATTCGGACTCCTTGGTGCTTTGGCAAGAAATCAACAACAGAAATGTCTGAATAATTTAAAACCATCTTTAAAGCAATACGTGTTATGACAATTTCCTATTCAAAATTTCTGTAGCAAGGCAAGATCATTCTCTTAGAACTGTAATGCAGAAGTTCAGTCGGATATCGAGATACTGTCTGCAGCTATGTTAACAGAAAGGTAGCACCAGGTAGTGCTTTTTTAATGCTGCTATTAAAAGTTACATAAATTCCTGTTCGCTCTAATGGAAACTCTTATTTTTACTTGCTTCACAATAGTAATGCTCAACTAGTCATCAGAATATCATTGCCAGGTATTTTGAATAAATTGTTTTCCTTGAGAACGAAAAATTTATCAACAAATTCAAGAGTGTATTCAGTTATGCCAGACATACAAGTAAGAAATTTGAATATGCATAAATAATTTCCCTTGGATTGCTAATGAAGTTGACAGGCAAGAAAACAAATGCCATGCGTTTCTTCTGATACAATGACTACTTCTTGAACCTTATCTTTGTATCAGTCTCTTNCTTTTTAAGCATTGAACACGATCTGAATCCAGACACGTGGCATCTGAGTTATGCTGAATGTGGTGTTCTGGTTTTCTCTGCACTTTTGGCTATATGGGCATCTTTATTTTTCTTTTGTGAGTCTACTGAAAAGCCTTATCGCTTACTGTGAAAAAGAGCAATTGCTTTTTCCTCAATGTATTTGTTTTCACTTCTCTAAAGATATTGAAACCCTGGGAAATGGAGGGAAAAAAGGTTATTCCTCTTTTTAAGTAGGGGTGAGGTTGCATTCCATTGAAAGCCCACGAGTCCTAGGTGCCCATCTTGGGCAGCCCCAGAAATTTTCCTTCTTGGGTTTAGGAAGGAAATTCAATAGTTTGTTTTATCTTAATATACTAAGAAAGTATCTGTTGGCATTTCAAACATAAATACCTTGATATAGCAGTATTTTATTGAGCTTGTTTGACAGCTGTATACAGACCAGGTTTTCGTCTTCATTCAGAGATCTAGAGTTTTCTTCTTGGTCTCTTTTCCTCAGTGCAGAAATGATTAAGTGATACATTTATGTATGGCCAACATCGCATTGGAATGTAAATACAAAGGAAAAAATTCTCTTAAGACTGATTTTAGGTTTGAGATTGGAGTGTAATGAAGAGGGATGGGAATAGTGGTAGAACTTGGTCTTTTTTAATGACATTAGTTTTTCCTGTAGCTGTTTTGCGCTTAAACATTTTAGCTTGATTAAAATGAAGCTGAAGGTGCTCCTTGATTCTCCTTGAAATATCCTACTGGGCTCCTGGAATGCTTTTGTTAACTAATGTTTGGTTGGCTGATAACAGCAAAACCGTGGCTTTCAGGTGTGTGTTAGCAGGCTGTTAGCTGAGACTTGCCACTCAGTGGTCTGCATCAGTAGCAAGCCTCAGGATGAAGCTCCCTGTTGCCTTGGAGGTGGTAAATTTCCCTCTGTCAGGTTTTACTTACCTCTTTGTATTTTAACTATTTCATATAAGTAACCAAATTCTTTTGAGCTACCTGTGCTTTGAATTCCAAGTGTTTGGAAGTCACCATCCTAGTTTTATTCCTAAAATATTCAGTCATCTGGGTGACAGCCTGGAGAGGCATCTCCTAAATGAGAGGAGGAGGGTGAAGGTACGCTGTGGGTGTAACAAAGCTGGAGTGCACATCCACTCATTTCTGATGAGCGTGCCTGCAAGAAGTTATGGTTTGGAAATTGGAATAAATTTGAGAGAGCAAAAATGTCAGCTGGATCATAGGAAAGATGTTAGAGCTTTCTCCTGAGCAAAACAGTTGTAGGAGCTGAGCTCAGTAATGCAAAAGAAAATGCAACATGCTGCCTGCACCAGCTCCGAGCCGAGGCATGGCCCGACCTCGTACAGCTTCTGCCTCTAAAGCAGCCACAAAGGCTGAGGGCGTTTGCATTTTCTGCCTTGAATAGCAAGTTATTCAACACACATGTTTATAATTTTGGAGTGCTTAACAGTAATGGAGTCAAAACTACTTCATAGAATGAAATTTGCAACGAAGTTCTGCTGTTCTAAGGAAGGAAATTCAAATGCAAGACTTTGGATTCATTCATCAATTAATCTGTTACAGAATTGAGCTCTTGCTTGATTCAACAGATGAGAAGTTCACTAACGAGGTCTCCATAAAGCATAACAGCAAGTGAGTTTTTGTGTACTGTAAGCAGGAATAGTATCTCTTTCCAGATAACTTGCCAGACTTCTTGTGAGTCGCCAGGTTCTTAAATGAGTCTCGAAACAGGGCAGTGCTGGAGGAATTTATGGGATAGGTTTATAATCAACTGATAATTTAATTAATGTAACATCTTAACTACTTGCCTCTGATTTAATTTTTTCCAGATGTTTAGTTTTAATGAAAGCCTCTTTAGAGACTCATGAAGAAGGTAACATCTGGGGAGAGCATTTAGGGCAGGCTTGCACAGAAGTAAAGCAATGCTCTCTTAGCCATTACCTTCCATGTCAACATAGGCAATCCTGAGATTCGGACAGGTTATGCATAGTTTTACACACACACATATAAAAAAAATAAAAAACCCCCAGCATGTTTTAAGTAATGTGTTGATTTTTAAAACAAAACAAAACCCCCGCAGCTGTCACTAGGCAAGTGGAAATTGCAGTTTATACTGGCAGTGTTTTTGTGGACTTGGACAAAAGTGCAGCGGTTGTTACAAGTGACGTACGCAGAGGTCAACTTTCAGCTTGGTTAGTTTGGCCTAAATGCAGCTAAGCTTGCTCTGGTGTTAGGGTAAGACTTAACCTATAAAGCAGGAGAGCTCGTCTGAAATACTGCAAATAGGATGCAAATGAAAACAAGAGCTGTTGAGTTTTCTTTTGCTGAAAACGGTCATTTTAATGTGCCTTTAAGGTTCCTGTGTTAGAGGCATGCGAGCTGCTCATTTAGTAGCCTGGATGAGAGCAGACAGCAACTGGGGCAGCTGATGTGACTGTAAGATGCTTAGCCTGCATCTTTAACAATCACTTTAGGAGAATTTTTCATTTGTTGTGTTGACTCTATTCAGATGAAAGATTGAAAAGCAGAGTCCTTCTGTCAATACCTCAGCAAGTATTTGCTTTTATAGTACACTATAGAATTATAGGACAAATTATCTGCATTTTCTATCCATATGCAAATACTTTTTTAAAAAAAATCACCTGCCATATTGATTATCAGTCTTAGATGATCTAGCTGCTGTTTCTTTAGTTTGTGTGGCAAAGTGATTTTATTTGTATATGTCTCACATTCTAGGAGAGTAGGTATTAGGACTTCTAAATGGTAGTGCCCAAACCCAAAGAGTAGTAGGAGATGGTCTCCTGAAGTCCTGTCTCAATGGGACAAGCAAAGCACTTCAAGATATGTTTAAAGGGTTAATACAAAAAGAAAAAAATCATTTTTCAAAAAGCGTTATGTTAAAAAACATATTTGTCCATATGTTTTAGATAGGCTATCTATATTTTTGTAGAAAACTGATATTAAATGGAAATTCAAGCCTTGGCGGCTTTCTTAACAAAAGACACTTGTGGTCTGGAGCTCTGAGGTCCCAGGACGGTTCCATTACTGTAATTCCACAGCGTGAGCTTTAGACGTATCTGGAGATTTTAATGGATCACATGGGATGTAAATCTCTTTGTACCTGCCTTAAGCCATATGTTACTGATACAAGATGTTGAGCTGCCTATCTCTTTCACTCAGACGCAGCTGTGCGCTTCCATAAGGGTTGGATTTTTTTGAACTGTAAGGGGAAGTTTCAGATTCCATTCTTTTCTCCCATTATAGGCGATCTCATGCTTTGTAACTTCAGTTGTGTAATTTTATAGATTTTTTCCAGAAGAGGTAAATTTTTGATACTTTTCTAAATCTAATGATGCTTTTAAAAATGCTGTATCACTTTTAATGTAGTCACTTATTCTTACGTTTCTGTATGCCTTTCCTGTTGTTGATCAAGTTTCTTTGTTCTGACTATTTAAATAGCATGCACAAAACCTATTTCTTCCCAATTGATATTGCTGAATATCGATGCAAAGCAAAATTAAACATTAGGTTTAAATAATGGACTTGTTTTTCATACTCCTTGTTTTATTGTTTTCTAATATAACTGTAATCAGTGAATATTGTAAACAATTCATATAACTGCGAGACAAATAAAACAGGATTGAAATTTTATGCATGACAGGACACACAGACTGTTAATGTCTAAGATGCAATTTATTTTTAATAAACTAACAATTCCTGTTTGCAACTCTAACCACTCTTCTGAATGCTGCTTGTGTTTTATTTGTTTTTCAGAAGTCATACTAGTTACTTCACTGTTCTTTCAGGGACACCTTAAATCACTGGTTGAACTCCCCACCCTGGAAATCTGAGACTGATGTTCTCCCTCAATAACCAGGACCACCTCTGCTGCAATTCCTGGAAAAAATATTTACATCCAGTGATTAGTAAATCTTCAGTAGTGAAGGAAGGCTTCTTCCATCCAGAGTATCTTGGTAGTAGTTGTAAACCCAGTCTCTCTCTCTTACGTATAAGTGGCATGGGACTTAAGGCAGTTACTTACTACTCTATTTATGCTCATTTTTTTTCACTGTCAGAGGAAGAGTTTGTTTAAAAATGAAAAATGGGGGTGGGGAGGAAGTACTGGGGAAGTGCTTAGAAATACACTCCACACAGAGCTGCAGGCAGCTCCTTTCTCAAAAGCATATTTTAAACAGCAGAGAGAAGGAAGCTCTATAGAGAAATTTTGAAATAGAGGGAGAATAGTGTGGTGACAGCAGAGTGTAATTTTTTACTACTTTTTCTCTTGGGAAGGACAAGATAGTTTTGTTGAGAAGATATAAGTGAATGGGGGGGAAAAAAACCCACAAACAAACAGTGGTGGGGTGGTGGTGGGTAGGATGAGATGAAATGGCTAAGGGGGGAATTAGCAGAACTGAGGAGGGCAGATAAAGGGTGATTGCTGGTGTGGAGGTTTGGAGAAGAAAAGAGGTTGATGAAGTTTACCTGATTCTTCAGGATGGGGTTACTCCAGCCAAAAATGTGAAAGCCCATTTTTGGTATGACTTCTGTTTCAGGGAATAATGACTAGAAACTTTAGTTTCTGCAGAAATCTTAATTTCTTCTAGCATTAAGCAATATGAAGCTTATCCTTTTAAAAAGAAAATTGATGCAGTTATTGCTCCTTTCAGCAAGATGCAAATTTTATGCAGTATTACCAATAAAGTTTATACAAGATGCTCTGTACTCGCTGTCTTAGGTTTAATGAGCTGGGCTAATTATACCATGCCATAACTAACCAAGTAATAACAAAATTGATTTTTTTTTTTTTTTTTTTCTTCTACAACATGCTCTGGGCTTGTAGTTCTCAGATTTAATATACGCATGTAATTGCACAATGTTGTAGTTCAGCAAGTCATCGGGGAGTATTTAGGTTGTAAGTAGTGTTGCGAGAGCGTGCAACTTGTTGTCCGCTTTGTCCGCACTTACAAGTCTGCACTTTGACTTCTGAGGAAAAACCTTGTTGACTTAAAATAAACAAAGAGTTGCTGAATTTCACTTGTCTGATGCATGCAGGAAAGAAACTTTTCTCAATTTCACATTTTCATTTCCTCTTTTATTTAAATGAGCCAAAGGCAAGCTATGATGCTTCTGTAGTAATGTGTTTCTTCTGTAGACTAAATAGCGTGGATGGAATTCACTTCAATGCGAACTGTCCAAGTTGGCCTTCTGCTTCTTCTGTAGGCAGTGGAGCAAGAATGCATCTCCAAAAGGCAATCCAGCCTTTCCTAAAATAGGTGCCTCACAGCTGGGTAGATTGTCCTTTGGAGTTACTGATGTCTCTCCATTCCCTGTAGACAGTGATGGAAACTAAGCAAAATACCTAATTTAGATGTTTGTCTTGGTCTGAATATATTAAACGTAGCTTCTTTCACTTCTTCATCACCTTTAATGGAAGTTTTCAACAACTGTTTCAGACTTTTATTTCCATTTAGTTGAACTGGGCTTTAGTGTATGCTGCTACTTGCTTACATCGAGAGAAGTACCTTCTTGTTCAGGAACGCAGGCAGCCTTTGAACTGGGGCACCTTAACAAGGTGCTTCCCGGCAGGTTCTCCAAGTATCCAGAGGGTAACAGTGGTATCCCCAGTTCAGCCAGGTGAACTTGGCTGAGCAGATATGGAAGGGTCACAGAGGGGCTCAACCAAAGACGTGGCCAGTGGTAACCAGGACAGCTGTCTGACACAGCAGGATTTTGAGCCTATGGGGTCATGAGGCTTGTGGGTTTTTTGGTTTTAATGTGGAAGTCTTTGTTAGTTGATGTGCCTTGCACCATCTCATTTGAGACAAATGTGTGATGCTCAGTCCTGGTAATGCGCTGTTGCGGGGTGGTTTTGCTATTAGCTCTGTGTGAGCCAACTTAGCTCTTGGAATTGCTAACATAAAAGTCTTTTTTCTGTAGCTTATACTAAGCTTAATGATTTTGTCATCTTTTTTGTTACCTTCCTTAAAGCAGGAAGTAAAAAACCCAATACCCTCTAAAATAACATCTTTGTTTCCTTTAAAATAAAAGAGTTCGTGGAGCAGCCAAGGCTATTTAAAATATATCATAGAATATATCATGCAGGAAGAAAAGCCACCAAATAAGTGGATTTAGAACCATAATTTGACCAGCAGTGGGTTCCTTTTGAATGTTGACCAATTAGTATTAGTTTGAAGTGTAAAACAAAGCAAAAATTGCTTCCTTTTTCATATTTTGTGTGATGTGATTTAGGTTTAAATTTTTGAATCCACTATATTCCTCCTTGAATGAGATAAAACTGTTAAGCCGAAGGGCAAGTTGGCCATTATACTTGTCTTTTTAATCAGCTGAAGAAGGTTTAATTTTACCAGTGGTATAATTTGTTTGTTTGGTTTTTTTTTTCCCCACTTACTTGAAGAGTCAGCAGAAAAGAAATGACAGATACTCTGCAAATAGGTACCTGGTATTTCATGTCATTAGAATTAATGTTGCTGTTGCCATAATGTTACAAAAATGCCTTCAATGCATCTGTTTTCCTGGGACTGAATTCCAGATGTTAATTTGCAGTCTGCCATCTGCTTGGTTTTGGTGGTTTTGTCAAGTTGCAGGTCAAAATTACGACTTGTTTGCTGTTAAGAGAATGCCAGCATTTGCAACACTCATATCTTATGCTGAATGCTTGTCTGTAATTGCAGTCTAACTTGTATTTTTGCCTTAACTTGCTAGACAATATGCATACATAGCATGAATCCTCTGTAATTGTATGTGACCCTTCTTGCGTGTGTACGCTCTTTGGTTTCTGGTGTGCAAAACTTACAGGCTATGCAGCTCTGAATTTTATTCTTCTGAGCTTGTGGAGTAAGTATGGTAATGCTGGGAAGCAGACAATGACCTTCTCATCTTGCAGAAGTGTTGAAACTCCTCCTTGATGCAGCGATCAAAAGCCGGGTGTAATCTCAATTCTATGACTGTAGTAAATCTTGGCTTTACTGCTAAGTGAAAACATTTTCAGCTATTAACTACGGAATTGTAAACTACACCTCTGTGACAGCAAAAATAAATGTCAGTCTCTCACTTTGAAACATGGCTGAACAATGTGTGCTAACAAATACGCTAGTATGATTTTTCTTTTTTTTTTTTTTTTTTTTTTTCCCCTAAAAGCCTGTGTTTGAATTAATGTGAAATTAGTGACATGCAGCCTTCTTGGAAACTCGTTATAGATCCAATCATTATCTAACACTTCAAAAGATAAGTACACTTAATCTCTTCTCTGACCTATGTTGATATTTGGGGTTTTTCCCCAGAATTTGTTTTGTGGGTTTTTTTGTGTGTGCTTTTTTTTTTTCCCCTGCATGGTCAGATGAAAAAGTAGTGAAGAAAGGGGATGGTTGGAGAACCAGATGCCTCTCTGCTGTTGTTTTTGCCCTGAGGATGCTGTAGGAATTTGTGCTGCTCCAAAAGTGATAAGTCCTGAGGTCAGGTACAGCAGACACTCACAGATGAGCAAAACAGTGCGTACGCACAACTAATGGGGGTAGTAACAGCTCCTTTGATTTAGCTTATGGGCAGGTCTTCACTGTAATTTATCATACTTGCATTGCAATCCTTCCTGTTGCTGAGGTTCTTTAGAGCTGCAAAGCAGCAGCTGAGGATGCTCAGCGCTCATGGGTGAGTGCCTGTGTTGGCTGCTGTGTTTTTCACTTGGTAATGAGCCTTGTGCTGTCCACTTCTTAAGAAGTAACTGACTTCACTTTTGCAAGATTTGTGTTTAAATGAGTTTTATTTCTGTAATGTAATGTCACACATTGAAGTTTAAAAGTATTGGGTTATAAACACTACAGGTAGTTAAAAATAGTTCTTCATTTAGCTTCCAGTAACTTGAATTCATGACACGTCTCTTCTTTGGCATATTCCTTTCTTTTTTCCTGCCCAGAAATATGTTCTGATCTTTTAACTTAGCTTCCCTCTGAAACGAAAGTTGATATTTGAGACACTCTTTTGAAATGGACGATAGTCTCACTTAGAAACCCTCAGTAGTATAATCAGTGCTGGTGGGCGCTTTTAATGCATCTTTCTGCCATTAAGTTAACTTAATTCATATATATTGGTGCTGTGAATGGTTGTGTAAAAATTTTTTCCTTCCATTAAAATGCTTCATTCTTAATGTTGCCATGCAAATGAAATAATGCAGGAGGCAATTTTTTGCAAGTAAATTTTTTTAAAAGGGGAAAAAGCAGTAGAGCAGTAACACGTGTCTCTAACATGGTAGAGAATGAAAGGTTGGGTTGCAGTTACTTCTCAAAAGGCAACAAAAAGCTGTGTGTCTGCTTTTATAACCCAAAATCTGGGTAAGTAAATGTTCAGAACAGGAGAGCACTTACAGCGGTATAATTAATGTTTACCTTTTTTTTGTTTCTATACAAGAAACTAAGGCTTGTTTTGATGTAGTTAAAATGGAAATATTTTTTGCTAGAAAGGTTAAAACACTGAGAAAACAGGACCTTGTTTTCCTTCTGTAGATTTACTTCCATCCTTCAGCTTCAGTCTGTTTTGAATTTTGTTATTCTTCCTGTTATTCCTGTTATTAGGAAACTTCCTAAAACTTTTATAACCATAAAATCTTCTACGCTGGGTTTGACTGGCAGCTCGGAATCAAAACTCGTCGCAATCTGGCTGGAAGGCTTGTTGGATCTGCCTCCAAATTTGCTGTTGGTGTTTGTCAGGGATCGGTCCTTGCTTCCTTGTGCTGGGCAGCCGCGGTACCGCGCTCCGGGTCTGTCTCCCCTGGCTGCACAGGTCCCTGACTCTGCGCCTGTTGCAGGCTCAGGCTGCGCTTCTGGTTTCTAGTGCTGCGCCATGCTGCTCCCCTTTGCTGTGAGGGCCGTGCGTTACCTTGATCGTCTCGGTTTTTCTCCGTTGAACATGTAATACTCATTGTCAGCTTTGCTCCATGGCACCTTCATGCAGTGGCATCCTGCTAAAAATGCCTGTGGGTGACTAATGTTTTGTGTTAAAAACCCTGCTATGAGGCAGAGAAGTTTTGACCCATTGTGGCTTCTCGTGTCCTATGAAGCAGGTCAGAAAATGAGTGCGTTTTCAGGGTGATTTGAAATGTATCTTTGTATAGACTGTGCTCATATACAGGTACTGGCACCAAATTCAGTTCTCTTGCTGTGCATGTAGTAGTTTATCCAGATGTATATATGCTGGTAATTTGCAGCCCTGACCTAATTGCTATTTCCAGATTATTAAGAACTAAAATCCACCTGTAATTCTTAGTTATGATAGTTAGGATTAAATTGGGACTGCCAGTTATCAGGCTGAAAAAAAAAAAAAAAAACACCTCTAAGTTTTCAGTTACCTCTGTTAAACAATTGTATGCCCTTGCAAACTCAAATAAGATGAATAAATTCTCCATGCAACTTAACTTTCCTGCAGTGTTGCAAAAAGCATGAGGTTTCTGGTGTGGTTTTTATTTTTCTCTCCTACTGTGTGCTCACTGTACATTGCATTAAGTGTAAGCAATACTTGTTTGAAGAACTGAAAAACTCCAAACCCTGGAACTGGAAAAGATTATCTAAAGAAATGAGAAGCTTGTTGCAGGGAGTACTTTTCTTTTTCCAGTTTAGCTCTTTTCTGGAACTAACTCTTCAGTGCTGGATGGCAGTGCTCTTTCACTTTTTCAGGGTTTCAGAGTGGAGATGGTGGTGGTGAGAAATCAGAGATGATGGAGAAGGTGGACAGACTTCCCTGTGTCTGCTTCCCCTTGTTGCTTAAATTTTTTTCCCTGGATCCCAGTGATCTTAGTCCTGCTGGTTTCTGCCAGCGTGTTTGTGTGCATTGGCAGGCCTGATATTTGTAACCTTTTCCGTACCTTGTCATGGCCAAGTTTTGGGTCTTGTAATAAAATCTGATAAAGAAAGCTTGTATAAGCTTTAAATAAATTCATATACACGTAGGTATTTGTTCCAAGTACTCAAAAACTATTTCAATAACTTTTTGCCCTGCTCCATCTCCCAAACTTACTCTTGCTTGTTTTCAAGAGTTACTGAACACAATGTTACAAAGCAAAAGACACACCTGGGGGGACACCAGGAGTTACGGCTTCAGGGTTATTGTGGAAGCACTTTGCCACGTGTCTGTGCCACTAATTTATATGGTATTTGGTATCGAATGTGAAATAGGAATTTGTTAGTCTCTTGTTTTGTATTTTGGTGCTTTTAATGGCATTTTACTTAGCTATGGTAATTTTCACAGATTGAATTTAGGTTTGTTTGGATATTTTGTTTCATAGAGCTATAATGAAACCAAGTTCTCTTCTTATGTATCTTGTTATGTTGCCAAGTAAGCATAAAAGTTAGTGAACAATTGTCGGAGCGGACAGCTTTTCTCTTGGTGAGCATGAGCAGAAGCTGTCATCAGAAGCTGCTGGAGCTTTTCAGTGGTGATTGTGGCACTTATAAAACTTCAAAGTATTGTGTACTTTTTGGCAAAAAAACCCCAACCTTTTCTGAGAGCTCTTACTGATGTCCCTACTGGTGCCGCTACCAGCCAGGGAGTCGGGGTAATAATCCTCTCTGCTGAACCTTCTTCAGATAGAATTTGCATTAGAAAAACCTGTTTGCTGGTTGTAGTGCATCATAGTCTGTTGGTCTGTAGGAATCGTATAAATGGTCCTGTCAGTGATTGAGCGCAGAGGAAAGAAGAGGAGCATCGCAGATTAGATAATGTTTAAACTTTGATTAAGGAATACTAGTGGGTGTTTTTTCTTTAAAGAAATAACAAAGGAGGTTGAAGAAACTTAAAAGTATTGGTGACGAAATCATATTTGTTATGAAAATGTTTGACTTGTATATTAATAGAAATATAAAAGTAGTCATTGTTTTTGCATAAAAGCAGCTGGTACTGCTTGATGCCAGAGAACTTGGTGCCAAAGAGACGTTCCAGCAAATCCTATTGAACAAAAACAGTAGGGGAGAGAAAGGATGATTCATAGCAATGAAGAAGTTACAAGAGTAATAAAAAGGAAAGGCAACTCTCCCAAACTTGGGTGAGGACGTTTTCAGGCAGGGATGTTCTACATGGTATGGTGATGCTGATCCCTGTGAAATACCTTAATAGTGTTCAGCTTCTGTTGGGAACCCATAGGGAATTCATTTAATGCCCATGCATAGGTGGATGCAGTATTTGTCTTTGAAGGGGATTAAGACTATATAATATTAAAAATTCCTTGCCTAACTTGTTTGAGCTTTAAGGACACAGTTTACATGTGGTGATGCCAAATACTATTACAGGTATATGTGACTTGCTGTTGTCTGTTAAGAAAGATGTTGCTTTAACTCAAAGTTTCTTGGAGTTTTTACAGACAGGTACAAGAAAGGTTGAATGTAGTGGGTGTTTTATGGGGGCGGGCGGGGAGGGTACTGGAGTTGGAACTGAATTTTATCAGAATCCCTGAAGACTCAGCAAGGTATTCATAAGATTTGACAGAACAATCCCACGTAGGGTAGGTGCTAGCAAAGCCCTGACGTGCCACATCTAGGGAATGTGAAAAACGTAGCACATTTCTAATGGTCTATAAAAATAGAGCCTGAGAGGCAGTGTGTGCTGGTGGCTGGATCAGTGAATTTCTCCTGCCTTAATAACGGTGCCCTGAAGGCACCATTCAGCTTAGTTTCAAAATGGTCATGGTCATTAAAAGCAACAAGCTACTTCAAAAGTATATTGAAATTTAAGATGCTCTATTTCAAAACAAGAAAAGAAATGACAAGGCTGGAGCAAACAAGCCGGGATGTGCAGTATCGGGTTGTAACTCTTCTCCCTTACGAAACGGTCCTTGATGCAGCTTTTCAAGTGTAGCCTAACAGCATACAATTTCATGTAAAGCGTCCGTCATTAAAGAGTACTTTGACAATAATGAAGTTATTACCTTACTAGAATTGAAAAATACATGAGGGAAAGTTAGTTTCTGAAAGAAATTGATTTAGAAAAAACAATTTAATGCATTGTGCAATAGGTGATGTTACACTTGCAGTACAAATGCTTAAATGCTGAATTTAGCATGAAACAGTTGTATGAAACAGATGAGTAGAATAGAATGAAACTCTTGGAGGAAAAGTAAGGTAAGTCAGTGACACACAAATGACAGCTTATGGAGTGTTTATCTAAGAATTAATTATTCATAGATATGTGTGTGCATATATAGATGTAGCATGTATAACCCAATGAATAACTAGAAATGGCATGATGGGTATGAATCTCAGTTAATTGTTTGATATTATTGCTTTTGCAACATAAATTTATAAATTTAAAGTGTTTTTAACAGAAAGTCACTGGAATGTTCGCTTTTGTACACGAGTACTAATCAGAATAGCAAACTGGCAGAGAATTGTTTATATGATGTCAGTGTTCATGTTTAAGGCAGTACTATAAATCTGTAATTGCTATTTTCTTGTTAAGCCCAATTACTACAAGGGCTTGCATCATTTGAAGAGCAGTAGCATTTTCTACCGCACGTAACTTCTGTTGCACATCTAATTAGCAATAACGATAGATGTGTATCAGCTTTTTTTTTTTACAAACGTGACAGTATTTTTTGAAATAAATGCGAATAAATTCCTCTGATACAAATGTTAAAATTTTCTTAGACTGCATAATGAATTACAGTGACAATTTGTTTTAGAGTTTATTAATTGGGTAAATAACGATCGGTTGACTAGTCAGAACTGTTGCCTGTTATATCCGTAGGGTACCAAAATTACCAGCAGCTCGTTGCAGCGCTTCCCCTCTGTGAGAGCGCATGCTGATGATCTCAATTAAGCAAGGCATTTTGATAACACTTACATAATAAGCATCAAAACTGTGTGTACAATAGCTTATTTTTGCTGTGGTGTCCATTCCTGTTCTAAATTAATAAATTTTCTGAAGTAAGTTCCTTACCTGCAAGTAATGCACAGTGGTCATGTGTGACACTGCTCCTGTGGCACTGCTTTTGTGTCTTTACATAGGGAATACTAACTCTAGGAACTGCTCAGAAGTTGAAGAAAAATCAGTTATCTTGTAAAAGTAATGTTTAAACTCATAAAAACCATCCTAGAAATGTGTGATATTTTAACTTCCTCAGCAGTTTTATTGGAATGACTATTTTATCTGTCTTATAGCATCCTAGGTAGCAGCACCTGGAGTTTATGCTTGTTTGATATACCCTGCACTCTTAAACATGAGAGAGATGTTGTTTGTGTGTATGCTTTTAGTTTTCAAATGTTTTGGGGTTTGTATATATAAAGTCAGCTTGTTCTACAAACATTTAAAGTTGGTCAGTCAACACCAGAAGTACAGTTCCCAGTATGTAAAAGGATGTTAAAATCAAGGTGTAATGGGTAATGTAAAATGCTTCTTTTCTGAGAGAAAGAAAGGAGAAAAAACAGTAGAAGATTGTTTGGGGTTTTTTGTCTCTTGCTTGTGTAGACACTAAGCTTGGATTGAGCTTTAGATGGTCAAACTTGAAATGGATTAGTTCTCGTGGTACTCTATATGAAAACTTAGTCAAAACTTTGTAAAATCCGGATCTTGATTAGATGAAAAAAAATTTCAATCAAGATCTTGGCTAAATTGTTTGAACCTGTTTAAAGCTTCTGTTTGACTATTCACTTGAGGGAAAATCCCTCAAGCATGAAGAATAGTAATTTTTTTCCAGTTTCATTGTGTCACAAAACAAGAAGAAACCTGTGTATTTTGTGCTTTATATAGCACAAGAGAGTCACCAGATTTTTTTTACTGACTGCTTTTTATCTTCTTCAACAGACACCGACCAAGAAGAATAAACCTAACGTCTGTCCTTAATAAACTCAATAGAACTGTGGCTTGGCCTGACAAGTTTAGTACATGCTTTGTTGGAAGAGTGAAAGCAGTTTTCCAATTCTTAATGATCTAAAATGTCTAGGAATTTATCTCTGGAGCGTCCATGTAGATGTGCATTAAGATGAATAGGTTCTTATACCCAGATGTCGGAGTGCATCTTTCCCTCCCTGTGTCCCCAGATGCCACCTGTCCACCCTTCCTTCTTTTCTTTTTCCCTGGCTACTGGCTGGGCAAGAGGTCTCTGTGCCCTGGCTGATGCTTGTGCCTGTGCACTGCTTTGTAAGGCTGGTGCTTTTTTCAGGCAAGATGTTAACCTAGGTCTCTGTAATCCATACCAACTCACTGAGATGTTGCCAAACATACAACTAAATACCTTTAATCTCTGTGCTTCTAAAGTTGCTTAACAAGCTTGAAAGTACAGGGAGGAACGGTCAGAAAAGTCCCTTTCCTTAGGAAAAATTTTATACTGGCAACAGTTTTGCCTGTTCTATGATCTAATACCATTTTTATCAATCAGAAGTGTAACCATTTGCTATTGTTTTATAAAGTATTACAGCTCACTTGGGCACAGATGTTATTTACTGCCTTGATTTTAGTTTCATGGATCACTGTGCTATTCAAATACTCTTTTTCTGCTCTTTTTGACCCTGGTTGCAGCTGAACTTCTGAATGTGGAGGCTTGTTTCAGTTCAGACTAATATTGATTGCTATGGCTCTTGTGTGGTGTACTTGCTTCCAAACTGAATAAAATAAAGAAGGTTGTTTCTTAGGCCTGGCTTCTATCTCTTGATGCAGCCATTTTCAAGAGCATGATGAAAAACCAGCTGGATTTGGCTCGTGAGCTGTCTTGGCCAATATCTCCCACTTCTTATCTTGGAGGAACTTTAGAGGATGGGGCTCCCAAAGACCGCCAGTAGCTAGAGTTCTAGAAAATGCAAAAATAATACAGATTTCATATTTTACTTTTTAAAAGCAAAATAAGGTCATTACTAGTAGTTCTTAGCTCTACATTTAAGGACACAGTTGCTGTTTGCACAAATGGTTTCTGGAGAAAAAGTCATCGCAGTTGAAAATGTGTAACAAAATGCGTGTTATTAGAAATCTGCTGAATACTTTGTATTTTGTGTGTGTGTGAAGGAAGATGAGATTTTAAAAAGCTCAGTGCTGTAAAGTTCATGATCTATCCTTGTAGTTTCCAGGCTCTTTTACTCATACATTTTGTCATTCATCAAAATTTCTCATTTCTCTCTAATGTTCTGTAATTCCTAAGGGAATAGGGGATACGGCACTGGCTGTGGCCCTGGGTCTCATTCCTGCTCATGCATAAAAATTTCCGTTTCTCTTTCGGAGGGCAAAGTTTATCAGACGTTTTCTGTATTCGTTTAGGAAAATTTCTGATACTTAGTACGCCAGATTGTTTTTTCCGATATCATCAAATTTCATTGAATCGTCTCTCCTCAGATGTTCCCGAGGAGAATCTGTGGGGTTTTTTCAATAGCTGTGTCAATTTGTATATCTCAAGACCTTGTATCCCTCAAGCTTGCTTGGCTTTCATAGTCACGCCAACATATTTCTCAAGGTAGTTAAGGAATGATTTATTTTTTTTCACTTCAGAGTTACTTTTATTCTTCTGAGGGAAAAAGTGGAGGAAACAAAGCTGAGGAAAATTGACAATATTACACAAAACCCTGAATATAAACCAGCTGCAGCGTGTTCATGTGTTAGGGGAACTCTTGGCTTTATGAATTAACTCCTTTACCAAACTGTTCAAGCTGATGTATTACCTATGAGAAGTACTGACCGAGACTGTAAAAATCTGAGGTCTTGTATCTGTAATGCTGTAAAATAGGTGGTTACGAATAAGCTTATGAATTTACATCCCTCCCCGAGGCATTCAAAGATAACAGTATGTCTAATTTCTCTGGGTAGCTCTGTCTGTTAGGTAGTCCAGGGACTAAAATCCTTAATTTGTTGGCTGTATGATGTATATAATATCTAGTTTGTAGAAATGGGCTTTTCAGTTTAGCAGAAATGGATCCAAGATCATAAATTTTATTCCCTCCCATCTGTTAACCCGTCTTCTTTGTTAACCGTGCTATGTCTAGGAAATACAAATGTAAGAAGCTAGAAAGCTGGTAGAAATCTTAGTCTGAATCAAATCAAAGTAACCTAATTTTATTTCTGCACAGGAAATTAAAGCTTAAATCCTGGTATTCCTAATTGATCAGTGCAAATATGTTCATCCAGGAGCCTCGACTGAAGCAGCAGTAGCGTGTCGTAGTGAAGACGGGCCAATTCCTTCCTCAAGTCAGTGTTTCTCTGGACATATGGTGGGACATATGGCTCTTGCAGGACTCCGTGCCTGGGTGTTAGCTGGTGATAGGTGATGCGCTCTGGATGTGCAAGGGGGGGCTGCAGACTGCACCTCTGGTTTTTGTTCTTCCCACCACCATCGTGGGAAAGTCTTTAACTTGAATTCCTCAGTTGCTCTTTTTTTGGCAAGTTGAGAGAAGATTGCACAAAGGTAGCTGAGACCATCTCTGACCTAATATTGCAGACTGGCTCTGCCACCCCTGCAGCAGCAAGCTCCGGGGGTCCTCTGCCTGCTGGGTGAAAAATTATCTTACCTGTTTTAAATGGACTTTTTCCTAGTTTTAAATCCCTTTAGTTTTGTGTTGTGTTTCCAGCCTCTCCACTCCCTGTGCTGCTTTACAAACCTGGATTGTGTCTCACCTCCACCTTTTCCTTTCCAGTCTGGAGAGTCCCAGCCTTCCCAGTCCTAATGCGGCTGCATGAGTGCATGTTTTCAGCTGTATAGTTTTTAAATTATAGCTTGCTATGTAATGTACAGGACTTTGGCATCATTTACAATCAGTGTTTGCTGGGAGATAAGCAGCAGTCAGACTAAACCTTTTCAACTAAGAGAATAAATGTCCTTGTAGAGCTATACTTCAGAAATTTGTAAAGAATTAAAAAATGCTTTTAATGAAAATTCTCAAGAGACTTCAGATGATGAAAATGTAATGTAAGGGTGAGGCTAAGCCACTGTGTGTGTGTTTCTTGAGTTATTCTCAAAAAAATCTTCTGTGGCACTGGAGTTCTTGGGGGGGGGGGAGGAAACAAACCAAATAAAACCCAACA
>VYZW01061714.1:6364-21419 GCA_013401315.1 Balaeniceps rex | reverse complement strand
ACAGCGTTACAGATTTCCCTGCCAGTTCCAGTCTCACAAAAAGAAGTCCTTCTCTTCAACGTCTCTGCAGCTTGGGGAACTTGGGCCTGAGTTTTCACTGGACTTGACCTAGCTGTGTCGGAGCTTATTAAATGAGATGCAGCAGTTATAAAATTCATCCCTTTAGCTGATGGCCACACAGATTGCTTTCAAAAAACATGACAGGTTGGAAAGGGGGTGGGGAGGAGGAAGAGGAGAGAGAGATTCTGCAATATGAGGCTTTTGAACAGGTTAAAGGGATTGCTCAGTGACAGCAAGCTCAATGGCCTAAAGCATAGGTTGCATGGATACAGTTTTATTTCTAACACTTGCCCTGCTGCATTTCCTACCAGAGACAGGGCATAGTTCTGATGGAAATGACTTAAAGTTGCTCTTTTTTCATTGAATTACGGTTGGCTTCCTTTTTCCAGCCTAGGTGTGTCAAAGGTACCACTTCTAGCTAAATGACAAATTAACCAAACTGTTCTACATGAGCAGTGTGGCAGGTAGGAAGGTGCGACTTACGCACTAAGATCAAAGATTTAGCTACCGTAGTCACAAAGCCAAAAATGTACAGTTATCACTGTATTGTGTGTAAAATAAATACTAATTCCCTGGCACAATTGAGAGCAGATCCACAAGTGCAATGTGCTCTGAAAAACCCACTGCTACTGAAATTTTCTAGGGGATACTGTTTGCTTCGTTAATGCTCTGTTTGCCTAACACCGTTTTCACTGAACAGTTTCTTGTTGTGCTATCTAATCCTGTTTTTCTTGCTACACATGCCTCAAATATTTTTTGAAAGGTTTCCATATTCTTTTATGCAATGTTAAAATTTAAGTCTGAATGCTTCATGCATGAATAAATTAATTTTCACAGTACTGCTGTGAGGTAGAAGAGTGTTAATACACTGCCTCCAAAAAGAAGGTGGAAGGTGTGGTAAAAGCAAAATTTGGTTCAGAAGCATTTGCTAATTTTGAATACTCAGTGCTGTGGTGCCTAGGACTCTTGTTTTTTTTTTTTTTCTTTTTTTGTTTGAAGTTCAGTTTGTGTTCAGCCTTTTGATAGTGCTTATTTCAGTAGCTGTCTGTGGAGTATCCATTTTAGAGAATTCTTTTCTGCCTTAAAATTCTCTTACAGTTTTGACATTTTCCTCATGGGCAGAGTGCCATCTGCACTACAAACTTGGGATTATTATTTTTCAAAAAATTTCATATAAAAATGCACACTGGACTGTATTGCAATGTGATACGCCGTTGGTAAAAGCCACACAGCTTTTTACCCGTAGTTGTGCATCGCAATGATGGTAGTTTTCAGCATCACAACTTTTTTCCCTATCTTATTGGCTAATATTTAACTGAATGAATGCAATTGTTTTACAACTTACCTATCTAAGTGTTTAAACTTTTGTGCTGATTGAGAGACTTGAATTTATCTTCGCTGATTCATTCCTGGCATTAAAATACAATAAGTTTAATCTAAAAGTCAAAGTCTGTAAGATCAAAGATATGGAATCTTGAAATCCAAACCAGAAGGATCATAAATTGCAATTCTCTTTAATGACCTATGTACTACACCTCAGTGTAAAATAAACAACTGAAAAGTCTATTCTGGGCTGTCAGACATACTCCTCCATTTACAAAGAAACGTGTGCACAGTTCTAATTAATTTATATATAACCATCGCAACTTTAATGAAACTGAGGTAGGGGAGCTACCCGTGCACTTAAAAAGTAGGCTTTGTATAGGCAAAACCCGTATTTGTATTTTACAGAGATAAAATGTTCAGGCCTCCATTAACTTTGTAAGCTATATTAGCCAGCCTGCTAGATGTACTACCTCCTGTCAGAAAAGACCAATACAGTTTGCTGTTTGTAATCAGTTCTTTGTTTAAATTCTTCTCTCCTCTAAGTTGTAAATACTGGCATTTCCATTAAAAGTCCACTTCTCTAAAACCAGTGCCTAGTAAACTAGTTGTAAATAACAAATGTGTTGTTACAGATTTTCCACTGTTATTTTCTTCCTTACCACAAATACTCTTTTTTTTAATCTTGTCCTCACAAGTATTTTTGCAGTCTGTTAATACAAAGGCTGATCCCTACTTACTCTACTTTTAAAACCCAAACTCTGTAGATTTTCTTGAAGGAATAAACAAATGTGTTAAACACCATAACATCCACCCACACATTTTTCCTGTGCCAGCTGGAACTGTATAGCCTTGACCTTTGTAATGTTGAACTTCGTTTTATTGCAGGATGGATCTAAATATCGAAACTTCCATTAAGTTAAACAAATAAATCAAGTGTGTCAGCAGCAAAAAGAAGCATTGTCTCAGGGGTCCTAGGAAGAGGATAAAAGGAGCTAGTAGATAAAAACCGAGCAGAGAAACTTTTGTCTGAATATCTGGAAAACTACACCACCAACTTTTAGAATCAAAACTAAACTCCTGACAAATACATGTATAATTTTGCACATTTGTAGGTTTTGACTTGCATGTTCTGCTGTGTTCTGATGGTGACCTGTCTGGGATTGTTTAAGACGAGGAGGGACTTCTTGAGTCTACAAGTCTTGTACCTTTTTGTACAGTGACTGAATTCCATGAGTAAAGCCATTAAAACTTTGCTGCTCTCTTTCAACCCTGTGGAAAAGCTGTGTTTGCTCTTCTGCTTATAATGTGCAGTCAGCTAATAGCCAGTCTATGTTCCTTGTAGCCCATTTTTTCTCTGATGCCAGCAGTATGCATTAGTTTCAGTTGTTCTTCTCCAGCGTTCTTCTTTTTTGTGTATTTATAGGGAATAATATTCCCCCTTAACCTTCACCTGGATAAGCTAAACAAGCCAGGCTCCTTCAGACCCCTCTCTTCCACAACAGGCTTTCCGTTTCCCATGTTGTCCTAACCCTTTCCTGAAATTTTTAATCTTCCTGGAACACTGGTGACCAGAAATGTAAATTCTGTCACAGGTGAGCTGTGGTCACTGCCAAAGTTTCCTGGTCTCCTCTGAAAATACCTTACACAGGATAGTCAGGCATATTACATCTGTGACTTGAATCCTGAGTAATTCCCAACTGGTGAAGGTTCAGGTTGTAGCATAGATTGTTATTAATTCCAAAGTATGTGATCTTTTCTTGGGTCCTTCAGTTTATTTAGGAGTACTTGGAAAGTATTTTGAGAACTTCTAATGAAGTGCTCTGAGTGTGATAGCTTCTGTTTTCATAATTTATTACTTTGTTTGGGGGAAAGCAAGCTTATTTGTTAAATTTTGGAGTTCAGTGAATCTTGGATTTTAAAAAAACTTGTGATACTAATGAATCACTTGTATCATGTTCAAGTAACCATACACCATTTATAAAAGTAACTTACCTACTAGGTTTAAAGAGCAGAATAACTTTTACTAATCACTTTCAGAGATTTTCTGTTAAGTGTATTAATTGTTTGAAGGTATAGGCTGATATTTTAAACAAAATCTTATGTTTTTAAAGGTGCAGAGCAAAGAGCAGATACATACCTTGAAGGAAAAGACCAACTGGGAGGTTGGTTTCAATCCTCTCTATTAACCAGTGTGGCAGCAAGGAAAAAAGCACCATATAAGTAAGTGTGTGGATTGCAAACACATTGCTAGTTCATTTATTAAATATCAGGCTTTTGATAGGGTGGATGGTAGTGTATAAACAAGAGAAATCAAGCCATTACTACGTATGTGATTTATGTTGTTACATTTTCAGTGTAAAGTTTTTCTCGGATTAGATTGTAATGGATTTATTGTTTAAATTTTTTCCATCATCATTTCAACAGATGTTTTCTTTCTCAGTCACTTAGGTATATCCTATTACATTACCAGATACAGGTCTGTCCTTTTGTCATCTCTCCCACTCCCATAATCAAAGAGATTATTATGGGAGGCGCAGTATGAAAATCTCCTAAGATCATTGACTTGTGAATTGAACGTTAGGCTGTAAGGAATTCGGAAGCACTGTGTGCATGTCTTATACTGGAGCTGTGACATACTGTTTGTCCCCTGGAAGATGAAAAGCATAGGGAAGGGTAATGTGGGTCAGTTGCAAGGAGGCTGTGCAATTTTGGGAAATGTATTGGCTTAAAGAGTAAATAATACTTTAGTCTTTAATTCATCTAAAATATATGTGCCTTGGATATCTACAATCTGTTGCTCGCATGGCAAAATTAAATGAGGAAAATAAAGTTGTATGCACTACTTAGATGGTAGTACGCCATATTCATGGTTGGTTGAACTCAACAGATGAAGCCTCAGGCTTACCAAAATAGAGGATTTCTGTATGTTTTGACTTAAGAATATCCTCATTAGAAATCTATTCTTATTGTAGGTTTTTCACGGGGATTTTGTTTTGACTAAAATCTTTTCTTCAGGACTCTGGTAGTTCATGGATTTACTCTTGGTGAGAAAGGGGAGAAGATGTCTAAATCTATTGGCAACGTGGTTGACCCTGATGTAGTTATCAATGGAGGTGAAGTAAGTCAAACTCTTCAGTTTCTTAGAATCGCTAGTTACAGTTTTTCACTACCAGATTCTGCAACTGTTTTGTGGCATGTTTTTCTCTAAACAGCTGTCTTGTAGCAGAACTCTGTAAGGCTCTTCTAAAGACTCTGGCTACACTGCAATTCCATTTGGCTGGAGTGAAAACATTGAATTGTTTTGCTTCAGCTGTAAGTGCCAAAAAAAACCCACACCTTTGTTCTGTGCTAAGAGAAAAGAAAACGCATTATATAGAAAGTGTAGAATGGTTCCTTTTTACTTGGGAACACTGTTGATGGAGTGGGGTGGGGGGTGGGGATTAAAAAAAATTAAAATAATTAACCTTTGCTTTCAAACTGACTGAAACCTACAAGCTGGGCCTAGCAATAAAGCAGTCAGAGTAGCGGTTGTACCCCAGCAATCTGTCTGCTTTCAGCCTAGGCTGTTTATTGGCTCTGGAAACTTACTTCATTCTGTGGTCAGAGAGGTCATACTGCAGATGATGCTCTCAATTTTTCAGTCCTGCTGTTGCTCTTTGTGAGGCTGCTAAGCAGATTCTGCAACTCTCTAGACAAAAGAATCAACCCTTACAAAGACTTGCTTATCTGATGCAATAAAACACACAATAGTTTCTATTCTTTCAAAAAGGAGAGAAGCCATTTTCAGAGTTGAAAACAGGACGGAAAACAGTCTGAAGGGGTGGGGGGGAAGTATGTCACTTTAGATATTAACATTGCTATTCTAATGTTAAGCGTTCAGAGGATTCAAGGCTGTAAGATGACTTTATCTCAACTTACCCGAGTTCTAGCATTGCCTGTACACAGACCGCTGCAACTATATATTGTAGCCCTGGCTTAACAGTAAACCTTGCTAAAAGAGGGTGAAGGCCTCCAAATACAATGGCCTTCTGGGCACACTTACAGGTATGTTCACAGCACTGACAACACGGAATTGCACTGCTCGCCATCCTGCAGGACCCCCAGCAGTGCTACTCGTGTGCCTTTCTGTCTCTGCTTAGGATCACACGAGGGATCCTCCGTACGGTGCTGATGTTCTCCGCTGGTGGGTGGCAGAATCGAATGTTTTTACTGAGGTGCTGGTTGGGCCTGTTGTGCTTAATTCTGCAAGAGATGATATCAACAAGGTAAGAGCCAAATACGCTAACGCTCTTCATTCTAGTGACAGGTCCTCTTTATATTTGGTTTTGTGTTGGCCGAGTAGAATTCGTTGCAAAGGTGTTCAATCTTTAGACTAAAGAAAGCTTTTCTGAACTCATTTAGGTAGGTCCTACTGCTTTTTACATCTGTGGATCAAATAGTAAAGTGTACTAAGGAAAAGACTAGCATTTTTGCAGCATGCTTTGGTAATAGCCACAGTCTTGTCCTTACCTTTCTATGGGTCCTTTTGTTCTTCATGATGCTTTTGTAACTATTGAAACAATAATTTTGAAAACCAGGCAACTTTAGTTAATTCATTGTAGAATGTTATCATTTTGTGTTTCATCTAAAGTGCAGACCATTAATGTTTAATTTTTCTGGTTTGTTCCTAGCTTCGGAATACACTACGCTTCATGCTGGGAAACATGGCTGGCTTCAATCCAGAAACCGATTCCATCCCCGCTTCCGAGATGTACATAGTAGATCAATACATGCTGCATTTATTGCAAGATTATGGCAGCAAGGTGGGGTTAAACTGTATTTAGATGAATATATGTGTAACGGTTTTTATTGGTTATATCCTCTAGGGAAAATTCTTTTAAGTATATGAGTAAAGAGTATGTCTCAAGTAGGCAAATTATGACCACAAAGGTTTCTTTGATGCAATGTGCCTTCTCTGAAGCCCGTTTCAACTTTTGAGAGGAAGGCTTTGTTTTTAACGTTCTTAACTTGGTTTTGACATCGACCAGTTTTTCCTACTCCCCCCTGCCCAAGGCCTGAAATTAGAAGTCTTTATAAACAGTTAGAATAGGATATTTAAAAAAAAAAAAAAAAAAAAAAACCAACAACAACAACAACAAAAAAACAAAACACACACACACACCAACCAACCACAGAAACTTCTAGAGCTTTGGAAAATTGCTGTAGTCCAAAACTTAGTCATTTCTGTCACTCAGAACCGTTTTGCTGAATGAGAAAGTATGGGCATAATTTCTGGGGTTCCCTTGTCCTCTCCCCTCAAATTTGAATTGAAATTATTTCTTTGTCCTAACTGTTAACTGAGTTAACATTCCCCCCTGCCCCCCCAACAAGCTTTTAAAGAAAAGATTCTCCCCGGCTTTGTGTCACTCATTACAGTTTCCCGAAGTTCAGGTTCATTCAAGGTTGTCCTTGTATGCCATGTGATGAAAACTGATACAGTGTTCTTATCTCTCTCTGCTCCCTCTCCCAGGTCACAGAAGCATACAAAGAATATGATTATAGCAAAGTTGTTCGATTATTGCAAGCATTCTGTTCCAGAAACTTGTCTAACTTTTATTTCAGCATAATCAAAGACAGGTAAGTTCATTACTGCTGCCTTTAAAAGGGAAAAACTGAGTTAATCAGTTTGAGATGGAGGTAGTAACATTCCAGGCGAATGTTTAGTGAATACAGATATCTCTGAGAACACTTGACAGTTACGTATTGTGTTTTAGTGCACTAGCTCACAGGTGAAAGCTTAGCTGCTTTCAGCTGACTATTTTTGTCATCAGTGTGCTTCTATATTCTGTCCACTAGGGGTACTGAATGATTCTGAAAGGTAATCAAGCATACACATTTAAAACTAAATAAAGTTTTAAAGATAGATTCTTGTATCTGTATTTCTACCTAGAATTGCGTGCATCTGAATTTGGGAAGGTAGGGGGAAGGGCTTTTAGCACTTACCTGGGCAACCTAATGTATTTTAATGATCTAAAAAAAAAACAGGTAAAGAATCCTAAGGATGTGGCTGATATGTTTGTAAATTTTGAAAGGGCTGTTTCATGGGGGAGGAGGTAGGGGGTTATACTGATGGGGGGTTATACTGATCTTTAGTTTCCAGAATGCAAGTAAAGGGGAAAAAAAAAGAAAAAAGCCCTAATACTAAATTTTATAGATGAAGCAGAACAAAGGGCTAACAGAGCTGCAGGCTCACCTCCCTGAGGAAAGATTCTCTTCTATACAAATGAAGCAAATTAACATGCCACATACAGAATCTCCTTTCCTGTGACAAAATGTGGCTGCATATGCAAATGGTCCTGCACCTGTACCACTGTGTTGACCTAGGAAGGGCAATTAAGAAAAGCTTTCCTTAGAAAGGCAAGCTAGGTCAGACTTCTGTACTTTCAGTGGCAGTCCTGAAAGTATGGCTCTTGAGCAAGAACAGTAACATCAACATTACAAATACTTTCCAGCTTTCACCTCTGTCTTGCAGGCTCTATTGTGAAGAAGAAAAAGATCCTAAGCGTCGTTCGTGTCAAACTGTGCTAGCAGAGGCTTTAGACGTAGTAGTCCGATCCTTTGCACCAATCCTTCCTCACTTGGCAGAGGAGGTTTTCCAGCACCTCCCTTATAAGAAAGGTAAAGCACGTGTAATTTTTAAGGAATTCTTCTAGTGCACTGTTTAATTGCACAGTTAAAAGGAATGCAAATACAGAGATATGCCACTTTTTTAAAATTCATTTAATAAACACTTCAACAGAGAGACACTAAATTAAAAATTCCTTTGTTTGCTTTGCTTTCAAGACTCAGAGGGTGTGTTTCGTACTGGCTGGATTAGGGCAAGCTCAGCGTGGAAGAAGCCTGGCATTGAGGAAGCAATAGAAGGTGCATGTGCAATGAGAGACTCTTTCCTTGGGTCCATCTCTGGCAAGAATGCTTTGGAATATGAAGTTGTCATTGTAATTGAGCCTGGATTGCTGTTTGAATTAATGGAGGTAAAAGAATAAGTAAGAATAGTGTTGTCTGTGCAAAAAAATACTAATTTCTGTAAACTTTCTTCTGCTTTGTACTTGCCAGAAAATCACAGAATAGTTGAGGTTGGAAGGGACTGCTGGAGGTTGTATAGCCCAAGCCCCTTGCTCAGGCAGGGCCAGCTAGAGCAGGGTGCCCAGGATTGTGTCCGGTTGGGTTTTGAGTATTTCTGAGTTTGGAGACTCCACAACCTTTCTGGGCTACCTGTGCCAGTGTTTGACCATCCTCAAAAAAGTGGGTTTGTGTTTTCTTGGAATTTCCTCTTTCAATTTCTGTCTGTTGCCCCTTGTCCTGTCACTGAGCACCACTGCAAGTGCCTGGCTCCATCTTCTTTGCACCCTCCCATCAGGTATATTTATATATTAATAAGATCCCCCTGAGCCTTCTCTGCTCTGGGCTTAGCAGTCCCAACTCTCAGCCTCTCTTCATACAAGAGACACTCCAGTCCTTCATCATTTTTATGGCCCTTTGCTGGACTCACACTATAAGTTCGCATCTCTCTCAACTGCGGAGCGCAGAACTGGACCCAGTGCTGCAGATGTGTCTCACCAGGGCTGAGTTGCGAGGAAGGATCACTTCCTTCAACCTGCTGGCAGTGCTCTTCCTAATGCTATGTCCTAACGTGGGATGCTGCTGGCCGCCTCTGTTGTGAGAGCACATTGCTGGCTCGTGCTCAGCTGCTTGTCCACCCAGATGCCTTCTCTGCTCAGCTGCTTTCCAGCCAGTTGGCCCTTAGTGTGTACTGGTGGTGCCTGGAGTTACTCCTCCCCAGGGGCAGGACTGGGCCTTTCCATTTATTGAACTTTGTGAGATTGCTGCTAGCCTGTTTCTCCATCCTGTTAAAGGCCCTCTGAATGACAGTGCAGCTGTCTGGTGTATCAGCTGCTCCTCTGAGCACTGTATCACCAGCAAACTTGCTAAGGGCATGCTCTGCCCCAGCATCCAGGTTGTTAATTAATGTTAAACAGTACTGGACCCCATACTGACCCCTGAGCTACAATACTAGCGACTGGCCTCTAGCTCTGGACTCCTTGAAAACACCTGCTCTAGTGCCACTGGCAGTGCTCTTCCAAAGTAATCTGCTATCTTGATGTGAGGGTCAAAGTAACTTGAAAATTTCTGCAGAGGGAACCTTGGACACTGCAGTTCAAGTCTGTACTCCTACTCCTGGCGGGAGTAAGTAAATTAGACTCTTGGTTCAAATCATCCACTCTGATTAGGAACCGCTGTCTTAGCCTTCGTTTTAAAGTATGGAGCATCTTAGAGCTTGCAGTGGTAGACCTCAGTTTTGATGCTGGATTTAAACATAATGATATATATGCATATATTTAGACACACAGAGGCACACGTCTGTGTAGACAAATTTGGGCTCTCTTCATGACCAGGCTCTGACAGCTGTTGCAATCACATACACAGTAATTCTACTTTTGCTTTAACATTTTCTAGGAGGAGGATGCTGAGGAACAAAAACAGGTTGCTAGTCTGAAAATTAACTCTCTTCCCTAGGCACTGCAGGCTGAAGAAACTTCTAGTGTTTCACAGCTGAACGAAATAATGATGGCTTCCCAGACAACCCTGCTGAGTGAGTTACCTAAAGACACACCTGCAGATGCAAACATCATCACAGGGACCTTTCTGATTAACTTGGAAGGTAGAGAACTATTCCACGCAGGCCACTGTGCCAAGCAGCTGGTGCAGCTCTTTTCTGCACTCACTTCATATGTAGCATTATGTATGCTAACTACATCTACGTGATCTCAGTAATAACGCTTTCTTTAACAGGTGGCGATATCCGTGAAGAATCTTCATATAAAGTTATAGCCCTACCAATTGCCAAAGCAAAATGCCCTCGCTGCAGAAGATACAATTCCGATTCCTCAAGCACTCCCTGCCCACGGTGCCTGAAAGTCATTGCTGGAAGATGAAATGCCTAGGCACAAGCTGCTCCGTCGTCGTGAGGATTGAAGTATACAAAGTGGCAGCTAACCAGAAGGTCTGCGTACTGAAGCCTGTAGAAGCAGATGCTTAAGCCCCAGCCTGAGCAGAATTATCATGTGTTTAGGGGGGAGCCTTATGTATATATACCTAATTGTGTATATCACTTTTCAGCTTAATAAAAAGGGTGGTTCAAAATAAGTGACTGAATTTTTTAGCAACCTGTGTTCTTTTGAAGTTCACTTCCATTTAAGTGAAACAGCTATTGTTTAATTTTTATACTGTCAGGAGGTAGTTCTGCGGAACCCCCGGGAACTAGTCCTCTCTATGCTGGAGTGTATACTCCTCCTGTGTAATACAGAACAGAAGAAGAAAAGGTGGTGACCACCATTCCCTAAAAAGAAAGAAAAGACACAATGAAACTTCAAATTTTATTTAATCAATTTACACAAATCCACAGCAAATTAGACACAAAATAGCACTATATACAGAGTACTACTTACAATACATTACAGAGTTGATTGGTGTAGTGTGTCAGCTCTGACGATACTCAGTTACAGTAAAATCCTTTACACAGCTGTACCAGGATACAGGAATGGAATGCAACTAAGAAACATTTTTGGTTTTCCTCAGGTTCCATGATGACCAAATTTCTCGTGTACTCATTTCTGCAGAAGTTTGAAGTGCTGTCAGGCAAGGTGGTAAAGTCATCTGTACAATCTTGCCTTCTTCCATTTTTTTCCCCTACAGCTGTTTTAACCTCAGTTATGGAAGTCACTACAGAAGTACCTAAAACACAGACCAGGGCTGGCCACTTACTCTTACTAGAATTCTTACTATTCTTTACTATCTCATATCACTGTAGGAAATCAAAGACTTAGTATCAAAACTTCTCAAGAAGCCTTCATCAGCTACATTAAAGTGCAGTGATTAAGAACTGGGGATGCTGAACACATGAGGGAGGCTGTGTAGAACAAGCCACCTACGTAACTTTTTTTTTTTAGGGGGAGTCTAACCCTTAGATGACAGCAGCACATGCTTCAGAAAGATAAGACCAAATTCTGTCTCCAGAAAGGCAGAATACTATGAATGTTTCTTACATTAATGCAAGAGGAGCAGGTTACGAGATGAGCTAGTAATTTCAGCTGACTTCAAGATAAAAACAGTTTACACCAATTTCATTTTTCTCTCCTGGCTTCCTTTAGGTAGAAAGTAAACAGTACTAACTGATGCAAGATAATCATATTTAATACCACTCTGATAGTGAAGATACTCACTATATCATTCCCTGTAGGTACTGTAAATAAAAGTAGGGGTTTTTTAAGGCTAAAGTACTCAGTACTATAGATCTTCAGTGAAGTCGGGTCAACTATTTAAGCAGGTTTTGACTACAAGTTAACATGTGCAGAGATTTATAGCATACTACATTTCTACGGTGGTAAGATGGGGGGAACAATCTTACAGAAAGACATTCCTTGACCTACTTAAACTCAGCAGAGCTTAATAATAGAGGGATGTAAATCCAGTTTCAGCTGAAGCCCAGCACCTTAGAGACAATACAGGGAGATCTGGACTAAAAGATGAGTCCATATTTGTGTCTGAAGAATTGGATTCTCCTTCCCAAGCTGTTTCTAATGTGGGCTGTTCTCCCTTTGCATAAGGCCCCAGCATGTTTCATCCTATGTCTAGTGCAGTCGTCATGGTCACATATAACGCAGTTAGTTACAAGGCATGACCCCAACACCAGCTCTAGCTTCTGAAAAAGCGGTATTGGCTTTACACAGTAACTTCAGAGACTGAAGTTCTTCTCAGGTGTAATTCTACAGCTTGTTTTGAAAAACAAATCGTACATGGAACATTGAAACTGCGGCAGTTACTGCCAGCATGAAATACAGAATTTCACAAGATGTGATTTTGTAAATAGACTAAAACTGCTGTCAAATATATCCAATTTAGACTACCGCAAAAAGCGCTCAAGTCAGAAATAAATAACAAAGCGTTTCAGATACTGACAAGTGTACTAGAAACTAAACATCTTTGTACTAGTGCAGAATTTAAAATATACTCCAATTTAAAATTACCATCTGAAATTCTGGGATGGGGAGTGTTGTTCTCTTCATCGCTTAACAAAAGCCACACGAAAGTTTCTTTCTGTAAAGTTCAGCCTCATTGTGTAAAATCATGCATTATACCGCTACATAGCAGAACTGTGCTAACCAAGAACATCATGATGAGATGGCTTCTACAGCCTCTATAAGGTTCAAGGCAAGGCTGTACTGCCCATGATTCTCCGGTAAGTGCTCTATGACTTTGTTAACTAGTTTAGCTGTTGTTGCAATTGGCACTTCCACGTTTTGAAGTTCCTGGGGGTCCTATATAAAAGAACACACACAGCATTAGAGTAATTTTACAGATGATCTTCTGCACATAAGCCCTCCTGAACTTGTATAAAACAGATTACTAAGGTTTATTAATTCAAAGCTGATGCTTTGACCCATGAAAATGCTTTACCCATCATGAAACAGAACTAGCACCAGGAAAAAAGGAGAACTAATTCTTGTTTCCATTAGTAAGAAGGGGCCATTCAGATGTAATCTCTGTCTTGGTGAACAGAAGCTTCTGGAAATCAACCTGTTTTCCTAAATCGAGCTTAACTTACCATAGCTTTGAGCCAAGTACATAGTGTTGGAGGAAGCCTAGCGAGGAGTTCCATACCCTCCTTCGTCTGCATATGAAGTAAAGCGAAGGCCAGTCTCTGTCCAGCCAGTATCAGCAGCTGCGATGCAAGCACTTCTTTGTCAGTCACCTGAAGAAAGGCCTGAAAATAAAAAAATATAATGAACTAGAAACCATTTGAGCATGACACAACGCACTTATCTGGAGGTTGGAAAAGCTGTATCAAAAGAAGCTTCTCGATACTAGAAGGACAAATAGTTCTGAGACTGTTTCTTATGTTACCTGTTACTGTAAAAAAGCACGTTATTAAATGCTTCAAAACAGAAGAGTGAACAGAGGCAGATAATTACTCTGTGCTTTACACAGCGATTAGCATGAGCACGAGATCTGGTTTACATATTCCTAACTTCCATATAATCTCTGGTTTGCTTTTCCCCTCAAGAAAGGGAAGGATTTTGTTATCCAAGGGCTGGTAAACTTTTCCTAAAAGAAGAGATTACAGGCAAAAAAAGCAGATTCCTGAAACTATCAAATACAGTATCATAAAAAAGGCTGTACTGGTTCAGACTAGCAGCGTAACTCCCTTTCATATTTCCTCTAGTTGCTATACACAGATTCTTGTTGGGAAGAAGGAAAAATGAGGGTAATTATTGGTCTTGAAAAAGTACTTTTCCAGCCTCTGACTTTTTCAGCCTGGGGATTTTTTGAGCCTGATGATACTTGCCTAACCCTTCCAGGCATCTTAAGTAAGTGAAAAAGTAATTTTAGCAGAATATCTGACATAATGCTGTATTGATTTAAAATCCTTCAAAGCTGTTATTACCTCTTCACCAAGGTGATCCATCCCATAACTATACAGTTCACAGACATAATGTCTTTTGACCACATCCGCAGAGATTTGAAGATACTCAGCCAGGTCCACAGCCAAAGTTGGCCAATTCTTCCCCTTTTCAAAAGGAAACAATTCCTCTTCTGAGACTTCTTTGGCCTTTTGTGATGAACATAGTGTTTGAACCGCTGCACTCACAATTTTGACCAAGAACTTGGAAGCAAAAATTGCAAGTTACTTCAGTATTATTGGAAATTTTAGAAGTTTAACAACATTCAGTACAAAACTTATACCTACCTGTTGTCGTATGGATAACACATTTGAATCCATATCCCCACTAGGTAGCAGCTGAATTGAAGTAAGGTCTTTGAAAAATGCATTTTTGCCCTAAAATTGAGAACCAAAGAGAGTCCTCAGAGATGCAGGGGAATAAAAGGAATCCATTTTGATCCAATACCAAGAAGCCTACTTATTTTTTACATTTAATTTGTACTGCATCTTCTATTTCTCTTTGGGGACGAAAATTAATATTGTAAGTTAAAACCACAGAAGAAAACAAATTTTTGTTCATGCAATCATAACATGTCAAGGATTTGCTTTCAAACTTAAAACTACCTGTCTACTAAATTAGGTTTCTGATATACTACCACCTGGAGCTGAAATTTGGATATATTTCCTGGTCCCTGGCTTATCATTCTAGACCAACATACCAAGCATAATATATGTAGGAAGAAATGCAAACTAGCTGATATAAAAATACATTTTATCTATTACCTATTGATATAGTTGACACCGCTTAATTTTAAGGTCTTCTGAAATACACATGAATCAAATTTCAGGTAAACCCCTGAATCATGGCACACGATAGCCCTTGTTTCAGCCCACCATGCTCCAGCAGTGACATACTCAATGCCAAGCATCTCTGGCAGTCCTGCTCCATACTAGCGCCAGGAGTAGGGAAACTGGTACCAAAAAATGCCTATGTTAAAAGACAGGTCTAGGTAGTGACTTGCCTTGTCAGAAATAACGTAATAAATGGTCTTCGAAACTTTCAAACACTTTTCTGTCATCAGCCAAAATTCTCTACAGACCTGTTAGAAATTCTCTCATAAAGCCCACAGAACAAATGGGAATCTTGCATGAGTGACATTTTTCTTTTTCTTTTTTTTTTTTTTTAAA
>VYZW01061701.1:1594-15360 GCA_013401315.1 Balaeniceps rex | reverse complement strand
ACGACAGACAACCACCATTTGATAAACAGTGAACTGCTTATTCACAGAACTGTCTCTTTGAGATGGAAAAGGTGGGAGTCCAGTAACTTTGAGCTACAGGAAAAAAGGTAGATGACCATACCAACATCATCTACTTTTGCAGATTTTTCCATTCATTCCTCAGTATTTTCCATTTAAAAATATTTGATTCATTTGAGATCATAAATAGTTCAGAGACAACCAAGTTAGTACTTTTTTATAATCAAAACCCATTTTTTAGTAAAGTGTGACTTAAATTATATTCAGCAACATGCCTGGAGCAGGAATATAAGCTACCATCAAATACATCAAAACATAAAGAACTAAAAACCAGTTTCTTCTGTTGTTAAGGCCTGCACTTATATAACAGATCACTCTCCATTTCTGTGCCCTTTGTAAAGGGCAATATGTTCCTTTGAACTCCACAAAATCTAATAAATGGGTATTGCAGTAAATAACAGTATTTCAGAGTCAGAGTGATCACTCACGCTATAAACTCATTTTGTACTTGACATGGCCTCAGATAAATAACATCCATGCATGCATCTCAACCATTCTCATATCACATCATAATTTTGCACATGGCCCATCAGTGTGTACTGCCTCTAGGCAGTAGTTAAGGAGCTAAATTGTTTCTTTTCTTGTTACTACAAAGCATATGATAGCAAATGTTTACAGTAAAAAGTTTTATAAATTACTAGAATAATTAGCAGTAGAGTTGAATTTTGCAGCAAGCCACCTGAAAGCCATTATAAGAATAAAAAAAATTGCTTGAAAATAACCAAACAAGGATACAACTGAACTTTACGAACCAGCAGACAAGAACAATTTCTATTTTTAAATGTCCTTTAGTAGCTTTTGTATCAATGGCAGCTTTCTTATATGGTAAGTAAAATTAGAAACACCCAGGACAGTATGTTAGAAAACTCCAAGTACAAAATAATTCATTAAAAAACCTTAACACTGCCTGAGTGACACTAAAATATTAATAAAAAGAAAAGCTCATATTGCTTATCCAATAAATATACTCCTTGTTCAGCTGATAGGTTTGCCTTCTGCACATTGTGGATAGGGATGATTCTTAGAGAATGACTTGCAAGGGATGCAGTAAAACACAAAGCAGAAAGAAGAGGAAGCACTAAAGGAAGCAAATAAAGAACCACTACAGATTTTGCAAATCAGAGATCATAGCACAACTAGTCCTTGATTGCTGTTTCTTTTCTTTTGACAGATGTATTTCATGGTCATGGCCTAATCAAATTTGACTTAGAAACTTTTTAATTTCATCCTGTTTCATCTCCCAGATATTCTGTTTCCTTTCCTACGATGTTTATTTTTCGCTGGTCTGGTCTATCAAATTATTCTCCTTCATTCAAATGTCTCCTGAAAATCCCTTCTTCCAGTATTACATCAGTAGTATACACTGTCTTTTATCTTGACCCACACCTTTAAAAAAATATGCTACAGCAGAACACATGCTACCAGTATCACACAGAGTAGCACTATCACAGATAAGCCCTTCCTCAGACTACCTCCTTACTACTTTCTAATAGCTGGATTTGTTACATCAGATTTACTTTTCCAGGACCGGACTCCGCTGTAAAGATCTTTTTTCCTGGACACAGGAGGTTAAGCATCCCTCAGATGAGGAGGGCACTGAATTCAGGTTCTCCATATACTAGCAAGCATCACCACATTTGTGCTACTGCATAAGAGGGAAGCAACACGACTTGCTATTTTTAGTAAAAGGAGATATGCATATTGCTCCTCTTAGTCTGAACACACTTTCTGGATTGGCCTGGGGGGAATGCCTACACAGAGGTTTCCAGCTGAAGACAGATGGGTAGGATGCATTGAGTGGCTCAGTGCTACCAAGTTGGGAAAGACTTGGAAGATAACTGCCTGTACTAGTAGAAACTCACTGGCAAAAGTTCAAATACCTACAGTTACTAGATGCCTAAACAGTCACATTGTGGTTTTGAGGACTGTGTCTGTTATTTAAACTAGGTGCCTGCATCCATCCTAAATCCTTTGTGGATTTGAGTACATACATTTAAATATTACTAGTCATGCCCTCCTCTTTCTGCTGCCCCTGAATACAATCAGATGAAGTTCCCTCTATTGCTTGACAGACTGCAATGTCCCACTTATAGAACAATGGCATACCCATTTTGTTAGAAAATCATAATTTAACATTTAAAAAACCAGATGTTATTTCTACTATATATTGAGATGTCCAGAATCTGTCTCTTGAGCTACAGTCCCTATAAAAGTGTAGTTTTTCATTGTGCATTTTACAGCTAAAGGTTTAAGAAGCAGTTTTATTTTCTTTCCTGATTTAATTAAATGGCCTATAAGAGACATATGACAGAATTTCCTCCCTCTGTAGCTTTGTTGTTTCACAGAGTCATCGAATTTTACGGTTCTGGGTTATTAGTAATTTTAAAAGTGATAACAGTCTCTTTATAAGTCAGTTCCCCTTCTCACTTTTCCTTTATTACTATGATCTTCCTACACAGGTTAAATCAGGTTTTAATATTATAATCATTGTTACCCTTCCAGTTCCCCCAAAATCACTAACTAAAAGCTGAAGTTAGTTTACCTTTGGATGGGTAGGACATAAAAAGCAGACCCAAAAAGTGAGTGCCTTATGCAGGAGAACAAGCAGGCCCTGTTTCGAGAGATTATTAAAATGGAGATTGTGCTATTTACAAAGACTTCTGTCATAATCCCCCACAGCCTCTACAGACACTGCATTTTCATATTGGGAGGTGAAAGAGGCAAGGCAGAAAAAAGCTCTTCTTATCTCTCTGTAGACTGCTGTTGTATTGAGAAAAAGCCAATATTGGTTAAAATTAGCAGAGATACTGCATTTCCTCAGGTGTAAGTGAGAACATGGTTTTAGTCCACTAAATGCCTCAGCACTAAAAATTCAAACACTCAAGTGTAAGTAAAGAATAAAAGGGCAATCATTCTTCTGTGATGAAGAAATCAGGAAATTCTGCAAAACATAGTTCTCTAAGAAAACCACTGCTTTAGTTTACCTCATTTGGCTTTTGGAGAACATGGAAGAAATATTTTTAGACTCATTAAACACAAAAGTTAAGGTTACTAATACCGGATAGCATTTTTATTAAAGCAGGAATCAGTTCTAAATAAATTCTTCTCATGTATCAAGAACTTCAATGCACCTTTACTGCCCTGATAAATATTAAATTGGGGCCATCAGAACCTGACATAATCCTCTGAAATTCAGAAAACTAACTGATAATGAAGTGAAAAAGAAAAAACACACAGTACCATCTGCTATGATCTTTGCTTAATGCGGCAAACTACATTTTATGGCCAGAAAAATTTAAATTGTGACCTAATAGTGCAGGCTTGTGTCAAAAGAAGGAATAGAATTAAGATGCTGCTGGGAAAGAAACTCTGAAATTAGATGCAAAGAAATAATAAAAAAAAAAGGCAAGACAGAAAGAGGTGTCAGCATACATTTTATAATAACTCTCTACTTATAATTTTTAATATACAAGATAAGTGGGTACAAAATTAATGAAATCCCTGGATAATTACTACCTGTGATGCAATTTAGATGCTCCCACACTAAATATCATACCTTGAGAAAACAGTTACGAAGCTTCTTCTTGGGTATTAGGAAAAAAAATATACAAAGACTGATTCCTTCATTGGTAAGATTTATCCAGACCTCCATTGTAACAACAATTTTCTAATTACCTTTGATTTCTGAATGTGAGGAAATAAGTTTGTGAAGAAAAAGCAGGTACCCCACCATCTTCCTTATGTTGCTCATATCAAAATAAATTCTGTGTAAATCTGGCAAATATTTCAGTATCCTTCTGTACACCATAAGAAGTGTCAGTGAATGATAACTGCAATCAGTCAGTCAGTGTAAACCCTGCAGTGCCTACACACTGGATTCCAGCACAGAGCTAGCAGAAAGTCAGTACCAACTTTGTGCAACTTTTTCACTAGGGACTCTCTAATCAACAGTGAGCCGAAGACCTGCTTTTCAGATTTGTTTCCTTACATGAAAGCTCTTCTGTGAGTTTATTTTTTAGAGAAGTGTGCAGCACTTTCAGAAAAACATGCTTAATTTCTGTGTTTTAAATTGGACCTCAGAATTTAAGTTGACATTTACCTTTAGAAGGTCTCACACTTCCATTGTCCTTTGTACGTTAACTTCAAACCGGTAAGTGTTATTTCCAAAATTTGTTGTGATATCTGTATAACCAAATTCAGCAGGAGACAACAGACACTGTGGACTCAAAAAGAGCACTGAAGTGAGGAGGAAGATTTACAGGCCAGATAAAGAAGAAAAGAGACCTTAACATATGGTTATGTGGAAGCTCTCATACTAATTTCACCTGTGCTCTGAGCCCATGGGGCACAAGCCATTTCTGATCTGAATCATGTAACTGCATTAGTAAAGGCACATGCAATGCCAGTAAGTCTACCTGAAAAATGAACTTTTTAGCATGGCCATTACTACATGCTTATATGTTCCTATCACTTTGGAACTGGAGATTCAGGGAAATGGAACTGCTGAAAATTGAACCTGTGGAATGAGAAATGGCTCTTGGCAGAGCAGAGCAATTTGACCAGCAGTTACAGCTGAACAAAAAGATATCATTATAGAAATAAAGCTGGTGGCAATCTAGCTTCTATCTGGCTTAGCTAACACAGTTCAGCTCTGGAGTCAGGAAAGTAGGTATTTGCAGGTGTGGAAAAACTGCTTATACTGCAAAAAATATTAACGACGTTCAAGATGTCACCAGGACTCCATCACTCCCTGGACAGACACACATTGTTCTTTTAAAAACTATTAGTTAAAAAAAGTAGGGGCATATTTAAGCTACAGTTAATATGTGTGATGCATTTATAAAAATATATGCCCTTTTAAATGTGCATGTGACTACTGAAAGTATGAAATACTAATATTGAAACAATTCTAAGTACAAATTTAGTATCTTAACTAACCATCAGTGGCCATCACACAAACTATGTAAGTTTTTTTCAGAACAAATGTAACTTTAAAACACTAAGTAAACTTTATTTACCCATTGCACAGCTTTCCCAAAGGCCATGCAAAATAATGTCTTTTTTATTCACACTGCAATTATAAATGTTTTTACATAGTTCTGACATAACTGCACAAAGATCACAAAGTTGAATATACTATAATTCTAATTCTTTTCTCACTTTTCTGTATACTTATCGTCACCATGTATAAACAATATAAATCAATGTTTTTCCCGCACATGTAATTCCATGTATTTAATCAGAACCATATTAACTGTGGCACAACAATTCAAGAAAGGATCAAATACAAATCATATCACAAAGTTCATACCCATTTTAAAATAACTGATATTTTAACAAGATTCATAAACAAGGTAATGCTGAACACACAGTACTACATTTGAGAGTTCAAATTTTGACCTGCCTTAAAATGTACCCCCCTGCAAAATTAAAACAATGGAACTGTGAGTGTTACAACTGGAATTATGCTCAAATTGCTTTATTGGGAAAAAAATCCCAAACCCCAAACATAAATTCAAATTAAATTAACTGAGACTTTTAACTAATTTGTCAAGCAAGCATTGAATCAGTAATTGAATGAGTTAATGTTATGTAGAGTTTGAACACTGATATTATTTCTTTGAGACAGCTGTCTCGTGGTTTAGCTCCAGTCGGCAGCTGAGCACCACACAGCCACTCACTCACCCTCCCCCTCCCAGGTGGGATGGGGGAGAGAATTGGAAGGGCAAAAGAAAACTCATGAGTTGAGATAAAAACAGTTTAATAATTGAAATAAAATAACAATAATAATGATAGTAATAAAATTGCAATGAAAAGGAGAATGAGAGAGAGAAACAAAACCCAGGGAAAAAAAAACAAGTGATGCAACCCCTCACCACCCGCCGACCGACGCCCAGCCAGTCCCCGAGCAGCGATCGCTGCCTCCCGGCTAACTCCCCTCGGTTTATATACTGAGCATGACGTCATATGGTATGGAATAGCCCTTTGGCCAGTTTGGATCAACTATCTTGGCTGTGCCCCCTCCCAGTTTCTTGTGCACCTGGCAGAGCATGGGAAGCTGAAAAAGAAAGTCCTTGACTAGCCTAAGCACTGCTTAACAACAACTAAAACATCAGTGTGTTATCAGCATTCTTCTTACACTAAATCCAAAACACATCACTATGCTAGCTACTAGGAAGAAAAATTAACTCTCTCCCAGCTGAAACCAGGACAAGTTGTTAAAAGGCAACTTTTGATTTATGTAATTTCAAATAATTCCTTTAGCATAATTGTAGCTGTAATTAAACTATCATAATCTTCTCATCAAATAAGTTTTAAAACCTTAATTTTAATTACGGATGCTTTTAACTTAGGATATTTAGTAGTTATTTATAGACAAAATAGCCAGATACATACTGGTGGGGGTGTTTTGTGATTGTGTTGGACAATGAGAATACAATAGAAAAAGTTTTAGGAGGAACAGTATTAATTTAAGCAAGCTAGTGTACAAACTAGTAAATGATACAACAATATAGAAGGAAGAGAGGTAAAAGTGCGCAGTAGTGTCCTGGTTTTGGCTGGGATAGAGTTAATTTTCTTCCTAGTAGCTGGCATAGTGATGTGTTTTGGATTTAGTATGAGGATAATGCTGATAACACACTGATGTTTTAATTGTTGCTGAGTAGTGCTTACACTAGTCAAGGAATTTTTTTTTCAGCTTCCCATGCTCTGCCAGGTGCACAAGAAACTGGGAGGGGGCACAGCCAAGATAGTTGATCCAAACTGACCAAAGGGCTATTCCATACCATATGACATCATGCTCAGTATATAAACTGGGGGCAGTTGGCCGGGGGGTAGTGATTGCTGCTCGGGGACTGGCTGGGCGTCAGTCGGCGGGTGGTGAGTGGTTGCATCACTTGTTTTCTTTTCCCTGGGTTTTGTTTCCCTCTCTTGTTCTCCTTTTCATTGCAAATTTTATTACTATTATTATTTTATTTCAATTATTAAACTGTTCTTATCTCAACCCGCAAATTTTCTTACTCTTGCCCTTCTGATTCTCTGCCGCATCCCACTGGGGGTGGGGGGAGGGTGAGCGAGCAGCTGTGTGGTGCTTGGTTTCCGACTTGGGCTAAACCATGACAGAGGGGTTTTTAGATTTGGTAAAATATTAAATATAGTGCACCAATATATGTTCTAACCTGTACTGCTTTAAACTCACATTTCTATCCCCCATCAGTCACCATCACTAAACTTGCACAGTGGAGATCAGAATTCATGCTTTTATATATTTCAGTAGAAATTAATATTATTTTCTAATTTTATTTGAGCATTTTATTTTAGACGTCTTGTTCATTCTTATTCTAGATTCATGTGACATTTTTTACAACAAAAGTGTACCACGCAAAGTTCACTACATTACATTCGGTGGCTAAAACATACTGTGGCTTTAAAAATAGGCTAACTTCATGCAATGCTTATTTTAACGGTAAAGAGTATTGCAGAAGCCAAACACTAGATGAAAGGTCTTCAAGAAAAGGCAAAGGGGAAGTTAGGTTCAAAACTCCCATTAGGAGTTAATGAAGTAGGTTACCAAACTCCTCTTTAATCAGTATTTCCCACTTACGTGAATATTTATGCAAGTACTTTTCCATGTTTGAAAATCGGCTGTTCCTCATTAACCAAAAAGGTGTTTTAGATTGCTGCAACCTACTGCAAAGCAAATAACTGAACAGCAGAATTAAGAGGATACCACTTTCTTGGCAACTGCAAAAAACATTTGCTGGTCCTATTTGCAGACGAATGCTTCAGCAACCCTGTTGGCAGGAGATGTATTGGTTATTTTTTTAAGCTTTTTCTTCTCAGATGCAATTGCACAGAGCAGATTGATGAGTCAGAACTAGGCCACATATTGCTTTCTTTCAACAAAGGAGAGAGTGTGTATGTGTGCCTAAGACAGAAATTTTCGGGGAAGAGTTAAATACTAACCTAGTATAATGAAAAAAATTACTAAGTATTATTACTGTATCATTAAGATACAGTAATATCTTCTTTCATTCTGTGGAATTGGTTTCTCTGCAAAAAGCCCAAGTAGGCTCTATGTCTCATGTAGTCACTGCAGAGAATTTTACTTATCTGCTAACAGCATTCAGAATTGAGCCTTCTCTGTAATTTTCTTGGGGTAATTTTTACCTATATTTTTATTTCCTTCTGCTGGGAACATGGAGAAACTGCTTTCATTTAAAGAAGATGCTAATTAAAGCATAGCTATTTATTGAAGTGGGTAAATTTTAGACCCGGAAATGGAAGCCCATAAATCCACTTTTTCAACATCTTTGTCACTGGTCCATGTGAACAGAAAGCCTAACATCAACAGCCATTACAAGGAAAAAATAGAATAATAATGAAAAAGTGTCAAGCTGTAGTATTTACTATTTTCTAGCACTTTGCTTGTGCTAGTTCTCATTGAAGGTATGCCTTCTGACACATGGATAAATAAATCTTGAACTTCATATTGCTGTACTAAAGATATGCTGTCACCAAAACCACAAAACAATATTGCATCATCTTCTTTACGTCAATAAAAACAGCTATGTAGCTCTATATGAAGAACAAAATGAAACAGCTGGTAGATATGTAACACACTAAATGCTGATTACTTTCTTAATATGAGCTATGAACAACAGTAGAAAGGAAAAATAGCTTCCTAAACTTTTGGCATTCTTACATTGCAATTAAACTAAAACACTTCATTATGAAAACCAAAGAAAAATAAATTTCTGGGAGAATACAAAGCAAACAAACAAACAGATCCTTTTATCAAATGAAACTAGAACTGGGACTACAATTCTGCACAAGCTGTGACTTTATAATGTATTAAACATATCCTGCTAGCAGAAAACATTAATTAGAGCTGAACAAAAAAAATCACAATTAATAATTTACTCAATGAACTTAACATCTTCTTCAGCTTGCAGTGTGTCTGTGAAAAGATAATGATTTATTCTGTTGCATTTTGGTATTCAAAACTTCTGAACAATTAAAATTATCTTCTGTATGGTAACTGGTAAAAATTAATGATCACACTTCACACTGAAAGAAAAAAGTTTTCTCACAAATAATATGGCAACTTGCATAGCTGAACTACACAACATAGCACGTTTTGCAAACAAATTGCATTGAACAGAGATAAGAATACTGGAAAATTCTTCCTAAATTCATAGGGTAGTTATGTCTACATGATAACAGTCTTGAAAGTCCATGAACTCTAAAAGTGGTTGGGTAGGGAAGCAAAATATCAAGAAAACTTTAGACACTTCGAAGTAAAATTGGAAATATTAGGGAAGGTAAATTTAGTTGTCGTTTTGAAGGTTATCACAAAAATCCCTTTATTAGACAAGACCTGCACTGAGTCAGTTTGACAAGCTGCAGACAGAATGTACAGACTGGCACATGATGATCCATTTGCCGATTAATTCTCTCAGGTGATCTGTTTTCTCTAAGTTTTGCAAATTCACAAATCAGAGGTTATTAAAATGAGTTCCCAGGTCCTTTTAGTAAACTGGCCTTTAAGATACTAGAATTTTGGATGTTACTGCTACCATAGAGTTACAGAGTAGATAAACACACAAGGAACCTATGTATTATGCTTGAACAGCTATTCTAAGGTGGCTGTTCAGACATGGCAGGTTCCCTCTATAACATTGCCAGGAGTCCCTGCTTGGGAACCTGATCCCAGCAGGTTGTCACTTTTCTTTCTCTAAATCATAGAGAAGAATATGTATGTTCAGGTCCCATCCTGACAAGGGTCAGTATGTAAAGTGTGTACCTGGGTCAGGGATGTGCTTGTGTTTCATCCAGCTAAATATGTCGTAACAAAACCAGCTCACAACAGTCAGCTATTTTCAGCCATATTGACAAAGCCTGTTACTTTTTAAGTTTCCTTCATGCCTACTGTTCAGGAGAGAAACATTAGACATACGAAGGCACAAGACACTCAGTTTTCCAATATCAAAAAAACTTGAAAATGTTAAGAATGTTCCAGTTCAGTAAATACTCACTGATTGATTTTCAGTGGAAACCAAGGCAGCATATTTTAAATCTGAGCATAATCTATTTATGTTTAAACTGATAGCTCTTGTTTTGACTTGGTTTGCTAATATGCAACTGTGTAAATGTGGATTGGTGCTTGGCTTTTTCCCTTCACACCTACTACTGAACATCTTTGTTTCACAAATGCAGATGGTGTCAATTCCCAATTGATGTGCTTGAACACTACTAGCAAGTTAAGGGTTATGTTTCACTTATGGAAGTTGTCATAGTTTTGTTTCTTTGATCAGATTTCTAAATATAGCAGGTCTACACTAGTCTTTAGTGTCAGGCTTGCATCTATAGCAAGAATACATACAAAAATAAATCCAGATTAGACATTACAGAGACAGGTTTTAACTCCTTAGTTATTGACTCTTCTCCCTTGAATACCAATGCCAATGAGCATTTCAATAGTTCTGCAGTCCATGGTCTTAGTAGAGTGCAAGGCTTCAAGCAGTAGATTCTTTCAAAGGGGTCCCAACACAGCTTATTAGCACAAAGCACAAACCATAATTTAATGCCATGTTTCCTTTACCTCAACTACAAAGTCTTTGAGTGGCTGTTCACACTCCAAGGAAAGAAGCCTGTCTTTCTATCTTTGTATCCAGCCTGGGCCTGTCTGTTGTGGCAGAGGGGAGGGATGGGGGAGAGGAGGGGGAAGAGAAGGCTTCCAGGGAGACCTTGTTGCAGCCTTTCAATACTTAAAGGGGGCTTATAAGGAAGATGGGGACAGACTTTTTAATAGGGCCTGTAGTGATTGGACAAGGGGTAATGGTTTTAAACTAAAAGAGGGTAGATTCAGACTAGATATAAGGAAGAAATTTTTTACAATGAGGGTGGTGAAACACTGGAACCGGTTGCGCAGAGAGGTGGTAGATGCCCCATAGAGTCATAGAATATTTTGGGTTAGAAGGGTCCTTTAAAAGTCATCTAGTCCAACTTCCCTGCAATGAGCAGGGACATCTTCAACTAGATCAGGTTGCTCAGAGCCCTGTCTGATCTGACCTTGAATGTTTCCGGGGATGGGCCTCCACTACCTCTCTGGGCAACCTGTTCACCACCTATGGTCTTCCCCTAAATCATTCCTGGGCGCCGTTTCAGAGTATGCCATTTGGCATAGACTGAAGCCACACCAGTGTGAGTGCTAGCAGAACAGCCATATATATGCACACACGGTGGTACCCCAGCCAGAGTGTTAGCCCTATTTTCTTTATGGGGTAGGCATAGATGAAATGTCTGAATTTGGGGTGATTAGCCTGGTAAGGAATGAGCCACTGAAAAAATGTAACAACCTGATGCAAGTAGCTCATGCTGAATTCTTAAAGCACTGTTTTCCACAATATCTATTACAGGGCTCTATCTCAAAGGTAATGGAGCAGAAGGAATGAGATAGCAAATATAAATGCTAGAAACTATTAATTGTTATAGGTTTCTCTAAAATATTTACGTGCCTGTTAGATTTCAGCTTAACATAGGTTCTTATGGTTCATATTGTGATTCATCTATAATCCAAATATTCTTGAGTCAGCCATGATCAATCTTCAAATGAGAGACCAATGCCTTTTTAGCTCAAGACATAATGGTTCTATTCTACACTCTAGAGGCTCTAGTTAATTTTCAAAAATGTTAGGCATGGTTCAGGTGACATATTCACAGCAATTTTTAGTATAATCTAGCATTAGTCCATGTGTTAAACAAAAAAAAAAAGGACTTCCAATATGTTGCCCACCGTCTTCCAAATATATCAAGTTTATATAAATGTCTTATCTTTGATCCAGTAGGAACAGGATTTTTTTTAATTTATTTTCTTTTTTATATATGAGATTTAAATTTAATTGAACGTGTCCTGGTATTTGTGATTACCTTGAGCTCTAATATATCTGGCTTCCATTAGTTTTTCCTGTAGCGGTAGAACCCCCCATCCTCTGTGAACTCATGGAATAGCACTTTGAAGCAAATTGCATAGANAAAAAAAAGTAAAACCTGTGGGTTTTGATAAAGGCAGGGACTAAGCACATGAACATGAATGGGATTTCAGCGGGGAACAAGCTTTGAGGCATTATTATAAAATGTCCACAAGAACTTGTATTGCTAATTAGACTGAGTTCTGAAGCAGGTATGAAAATATATGATCAGCCATTTCATATTTCACTGCAGTGGAATGAACTTATTATGTGAATAAACAGACTTGAAATGATACTAATTTAACACCTAAGAAAGTACTGCAGTTAGAAGTGTAATACAACTAGAATTTATTTCCAATAACTGGAAAATAAGCAGCAGGTACATCACATAAAATTAAGCTTACAACTATGAATGTTCTTATAAGTTACTAAAGGTCGATTCTCTCTTTTTTTTCCTGGTGGGAGAAAATGAGTATAGGATTGTGACTCTGAAGAAATAAGTTATTTTAATTCATACATTCAGAAGAGCGGGAATGAAAATATTCTACAGTGACCTTGTGAAGGATTTTCACATTAATAAAAATTTTAAAAAGCATCCAACCCTAAATATCTTGCAAATTTCTCATTTGAGTTCTCTTTTAACTAGAGTGATAATGACTCATTTTACAATTTGATAGGTGCCAGATGATACATACAATAATTTAAAAGGATTATAAACAAATAAATACATACCAGTAAGCAAGAATAATTAGACTAATATGCTCAAATTTTTTCCCAAGCTTATTAAAACCAAAACATTACAGTGATCAAATTGCTGCCAAAATTGATATTAAATTAATGGCAACAAGGAAATCAATAAACAAGTATTCAAAATAAAGCCCTATAAAAATTATATTCGAAAGAATGAATGTGCTTTATTCTTGTCCTGGGAGAACTTAAGCAATAATCTACTTCTTCTCAATCTAAAGCTGGTATTTGCAGCATTACCTGAAAACCTTTAACACCACTGTAAGGTTCCAAAGTTTGTTTCATCAGTAGCATTCTGAGATTGTGAACATAAAAGAGGTAATATGTTAAGCTGCAATCAAAACATGAGATTTAATTTTTGAGGGAGAATTCCTGCCTGAATGCACCCCTGTTTGTACAGCAGAACAAGATGATGGAGATAACACTTGGTGACAGCAACTATGTAAAGGTTTCAGGCAGTTTTGCTTTATTTTATTAAATATTTGTGACCTTATTTCTAAATATTGTAATTGCTGCTTACTGTTCACATTAACAGAACACTTAACAGAACACTTTATCTCAAATCTTGCCTGATAGTAAGCCTAATTTTCAGGTGGAACAGGATGCTATGCAGTCTGCTACAAAACCAACAAACAATCACACAGGGCAGAATTTTTGTACTGGTTTTGTCTGGGATGGAGTTAGTTTTCTTCATAGCAGCTGGCATGGTGCTGTGGACCAAAACAGTGTTGATAACACACCGATGTTTTAGCTATTGCTGACCAGTGTTTGCACAATATCAAAGCTTTCTGTTCCTCACACTGTCTTGCCAGTGGTGGGGCTGCACAAGAAGCTGGGAGGGGACGCAGCCAGGACAGGTGATCCCAACTGACCAAAGGGATATTCCATACCATATGACATCATGCTGAACAATGGGGAGGAAAGAAGGAGGAAGGGAGGATGTTCATGGTTATGACATTTGTCTTCCCA
>VYZW01061698.1:45256-58243 GCA_013401315.1 Balaeniceps rex | reverse complement strand
TTCTTGGCCACCTGCGCACACTGCTGGCTCATATTCAGTTGGGTGTCCACCAACACCCCCAGAACCCTCTCTGCCAAGCAGCTTTCCAGCCACTCATCCCCAAGCCTGTAGCATTGCATGGGGTTGTTGTGGCCCAAGTTTAATATGATAAAAGTTTATTATAAGGTTGGACATCGCATTATCCACCAGCATCCAAATGGTTTTGTTTATGCAAGCAGCATTTTTAATTATAATTTTATATTCCCAGTCGTGAGAGTGACAGTGAGATTCACTCATTTATTCCTTAAAAACCGAAACAACATGGGAACTCTGAGACGAAAGCTCCATGTGTAATCATGCTAATACAGCTTCTGGGAAGAGACTACTTCTAAAACCAAGAGGATGATTCAGCCTCTCTTTGTGTATTTGTTCTTTCATTCTTCTGCAAATGAACATAAATTTGGATTAACCATCCCAGCATTTTGCATTATCTCATTTTCCACATCATGTGTTAATGACTTTTGGACTACTGAACCAGGGCCACATAAGCAGCTGTGATCTCAAAGTGAAAAGCCAAATATCCCATTACCTATATCGTAGAAATAAAGTTTTCATGAAAACTTACTGTAAGCAAATCTCACAAAAATTCACAATAGTTTTGTCTAGTTGCTTTTGTCTATTGAAAATAAGTCGCAAATTTATACAAAATACCTTTCTATACCCTGGTCTTACATCCAGGATTACTGAAAAACTAGTTTCTGAAAAGTCTGACAAACATCCGAAACAAGACGGCAAGTACCTTCTTAGTTACCTGTATTTGTTACGAGAATTGAATGGCCCAAACCTCTTGTAACAGTTATTACAGAGAAACTGTAAAGTACAGGCAAGAATAAGTAGCCTCATTAACAATTAGGCAATTTTACTTAGCAATCCCACTTGGCTGTCAAGCTAAACATCATATACCAATCCTCCTTTAAAAACTACATGGCAAAACTGAAATAACTGCAGTCTACACAAACAGGAGGTTCTGCCTTCAAAGGTGCTTTCCCCAGACGATTTGTCTTATTCCTCAAACAGTTGCCCCATTTTCCTGAAGTCACCAAACTGAAATGAAATCAGATAAATTTAGACAATATTTTGTGTGCTCGCAGACCATGAATAAAGGCATTAAAATCCCTACATCTACCACTTCTGATTCCCAATATGCAGTACTCACTCATCCTGAGCACAAAATGCCCTGATGGAAATAACACAGGTTAAACTTAACAATGACCACAGATCTGAATAATTCAATTGCCCGTCTTACCAGAAAAGTGCCAATATCTTCTTTTTTGTTTCTTTGTTAGATCGCTGCTTAAATGCTTATTAAATCTGAGATGTGATGAAAATATATCAGTATTTACAACTATCCTACACACCCTTACAACTTGGCATTTAAACCGCTGATAATGGCATCTCTCCCTCTAGGAGGTCTGCAACCAATCTGTCAAGCATATCCTATTCCAGCTAATTTTTCTAACCAAGCAAATACAAAACTCTCAATTAGGTGATCTGCCAGCATATCTTCTAAGGCATTCATTGCCAAATTTGAATAAAAGGAAAACAACACTGACAAGCATTCAAGCCTGTCGAGATCTATACTTAAAGTTGCATTTTTCTATACAAGACCTACACTTTAGTTCTGGCAAAGCCAACAAGCATGAACAGGTACTGTCCCTGAAAGGTGGCCCTGTCCTCACACTCATCCCTCCACTGGCATCAGATAAATGATAGGTATGAGCAGGACAGAATTTAAAACCCACCCCTTCTGGCAGCAATACACAGTACGTGCAAATAACAAGTTTTGATTACACAGTAAGAATAGAAAACACCCTTCAGGCTCCTTCTCCACCAGTACCATCACGTCCACAGTAAATTTCCTACTCCTATAAAAACTTCCTATGTTGGGTTTGTTGTTGTTATAAAGAGGAAAGATCCGCTTACAAACAACACAAATCTTTTCTTTTGTAGCCCTACAAGTTCTTTCATGCTCTTCATTAAGGGAAAAACACATGTCTCGTACAGGCAAGTACAGAACAGTAAGATCATCCAGAAGATAATCACTGGGAGTAGACATCTCCCAGAAGAGATAGCGAGGAAGGTGGCCTGACTTCAGCATACCTGTCTCCACATACTCTGCAAATGGATTGTGGACTGCCCATCCTATCTTCATCACTGGCCCTTGCCTGACTGTTAATAAGTCACTTAAATCTCATTTCCTAACCTATACCACAAGAACAACAGCAACCAAAAAAAGTGCAAGTGTTCCCTATGCCAGATTTTCTTTTTTTTTTTTTAAAAAAAAAAAGACACAAACTTTTTTTTTAAAAAAATCTATATTTCACAGGTTTCATGGAAGAGCAGCCAGGTAAAACCAGAGGATTTGAGAGTTGGAAGGTGGAACTAACAGCTGGAGATTGCATTCACTCAACTGTAGTAAGTAGCAGCCAGACTAGTCTCCCTGACTCTTTCTTAATCCACCACGAGAATGACTGGACTTCAGCCTAGCTGAGGNTAATAAGTCACTTAAATCTCATTTCCTAACCTATACCACAAGAACAACAGCAACCAAAAAAAGTGCAAGTGTTCCCTATGCCAGATTTTTTTTTTAAAAAAATCTATATTTCACAGGTTTCATGGAAGAGCAGCCAGGTAAAACCAGAGGATTTGAGAGTTGGAAGGTGGAACTAACAGCTGGAGATTGCATTCACTCAACTGTAGTAAGTAGCAGCCAGACTAGTCTCCCTGACTCTTTCTTAATCCACCACGAGAATGACTGGACTTCAGCCTAGCTGAGGATTCCACCAGAAGCAAATATTAATTCCTTCCAGCAAATATTTCATCTGTGTGGAAGGGTGCAACACTTCCTAATGCAAAAGAACTTTTAACCTTTCCCCAAAAGACTACCTTTAGTCATGGCTATTTTATAAATGGAATCAGACAACCTCCTTGCTCAGATAAGCCAAGTATCAAAAGGCTTAACTGCACCAGTGACAGAATGCGTGAAGTTTCCTAACTCTTGCTAAACTATCAGCTCAACAGCAGAGATGCCGTATTAAAGATTCCATGAATTTTAAAAATGCATTTTTAAAGCATTTGTAGGAAGGACAAGCCCATTAATGGCATACTGAAAGATTATTTTTCAAGCTCCTAAGCTTTTAGCTTGAGCAGAGAAAGGGAATCTGATTCACTAACCAACAAGCTAACAAAAGACTAAGAAATACAAAGAGAAAACTCAGTATTCAAGAGGATAATCAACAACATTTCTTGGTTTATGCTTTCTCCATTTTATAACGGGCACGTGAGCCATGGACACTGTATATACAAGTATGTTTTTAACCTATATCTACACACTCAGGCAATTGCCATGGGTATTTCAATTCTGTTGGAAAATATTCTGCTAATTTTAAAGGGCTGAGTTATAAAATATTGAAGGAGGAAATCTGGTTCTAAGCTTATTTAAAATGTTCTAAGCACTATCTCTAAAAATAGAGGAAAGTTAAACATAGCTAGAAGCACATTGCATAAAACAAATATATCGCTACACCAGTGCTATGAATAACTGGCAGGAAACGCTTTACTCTCTGTTAGCATCTTCAAACAGTCAGTGGGACTAGCCATATACAGTGCAAGAGAAGCAAGGGAAGAGAGACAGTTTGGAGAGAAAAAAAGAAAAAAAAAAATACATCAGCGAGCTAACTGCTATGTTAGCCCTTAGCTATTAATAGAATAGCCATTAGGATAGCTTAATAGTTAGCTATTCTTCAGCTATTCCTTGATTAACATAATTAAATAAAATTCGGAGTGAGCGATTAAAAACCTCAACCCAGTTTGAAGCTGACTGGAATACAAAACTTGAACTTGAATCTGAAAGTGTGTTTTGTTCCAAGTGTCTTTCCCTGGTGAAGAACATCCACTGCTTTATCATGGGCAGAATCCTCTCTGCAGATCTGCATACAATGATTAATTTTACATATTAACATAATGGCTAGGAGATCAATTTGGGGGCGAGGGGGGGTGGGGAGTGTAATCATGAGGGAAAAAAAAGGTCTTTTTTCTAAACGGAGGTACCAAGGAAACATCATTTTCATCGCTTACCATCTCTATATCTGAGGATGGTAAATACGTACAGTCTGCAGTGATAAACATAACTGTTGAGGCATTTCAATTCATATAGGGCTCGGGTTTGGGGTTTTTTGTTTTGTTTTAAAGATTAAAAAAAAAAAATCTGTCCAGATATGCAATTTAAATCAACAATTTAAAGCTAAGCCTTAATCTATAGGTAACAAATTGCTGCAATCTGTTCCAATGCATTTACACGAATATGTTTGACTGATGCATTCAGGGTAGAAAAGGACATGACAAACTAAAAGAACTAGTATTCCAATACAGAACACAAAGCTATTTCTCAAGACAAGATTTTTTAAGGTTGCATGAACTTTTTAGTGAGTCTTCCAATATCACTCTAAAAATCCATATCTAGAGTTATATCAGACTTCAGCTCTTCAATAATGCATCTAATAAAAAAATTGTTCAGAGGAAATGACTGAATAAGGTCACAGTAGGTTTGTTCTTTTTTTTTTTTTACTGGAATCAAACTATGACACCAGTTATATCAAAACCAATTTTTTTATTTTACTGATGAGTCCTCTCCCATTTCTGTTTTACCTTGAACATACAGCATGACATAACAGTTATATTTGTGATTTAGTGACCTGTTTCACCTCCCAAGTAACACAAAAAGCAATCTTTGTATATCGTGTTACAGTACACAAATAATAATCTGATCACATAAGACTCCATAACATTAGCGCACTGTGATAATAAAAAGTACTATTTGGTCATTCAATTTTTTCTACCCATTACTCCCATTTCACTTATTTTTTAAAAGATGGTTAAAAGCCATAATTGGAAGAGTCTCCTATCAAGTACAAAAGTAACTGGTATCTGGACTATCTAATAAGAGCCTTTCAATTGCAGGGTACATACAGCTTATTGGAGCACACCTCTATATTTCTATGTAGTCAAGACTGACAAAAGCAATCATCTGTAATTAACAATCAAATGTTTGCTACTCTATAGCATGTTTTGCTGTACTGTGCAGTATATGACATTCTTGTTTACTGAAAACAAAGAGTCACTCCCGTTTTCCATTAATTTGTAGACAGCAAGGTATTTCCTAAGCATTATATTGTCAACTACTTGTGATTCTTGGTTCGAGTTCAAAAAATTTTAGGCTCACCATGTTTTAAAAATTAAAATGATCACTTGCCCCTTGTAAAAAGAGTAGCAACATTAATCTTTTGATATTACCGTGGTCTGAGGCATAACTGATCACAGAAAAGATATACCATTTTCAGCTATTTCATTACGTTATTTCATCACCCCTACCAGGTGACAAAAACAAACATTGCTGACAATCCTTAAAGATTGTCTTTGGAAATGCATAGTCTCTCTGGGATTAAGTCTTAAAAAACTTTACTTCATTTCCTATTACAGTCAACTGGTTTATATACTAGATCAAAGTACAAATAACAGGATGTCAACTTCATGTTGCTTGGCTACTAAGCACTGTATTTTTTTCATATTTTCACAGTGACTAGCAGAGGAATTTCAAGAATTTATTCTTACACTGAGGCATGCTATCAGCCACCATTGAAATGGGCCTGGTAATCCAGTCTGTTTACACGTTCTGCTACATGAAACAAGCGTTTGAAATTCTTCCAATTAGACTATGGTAAACTTTATCTGAAGGCAGCTACCATTTCCCTCCTAATTCCACTAATTTCTTCTCCGTTTAAGAGAACCAACTAGATGGGACAGTCCACCAATGCAGACAGTGTCCCAGCCACAGAAGAACACAACATGACCGACCACAGAATAAAGTAATTCATCTGACTACACTGTAAATGCATAGTGTTTTGCGTATACTGGGCAAATAAAACAGTAGGTAACCCAAAAATGAGAGCCAGCTTTAGGTAGCCAAGGCTTAAACCTACAGAGTCACCCTAGGGGCAATAATTTTGTAGATATGTTGAAAATATTTTCTCAAAAATAGTGATCTCCTTTTTTCCACTGCAAGAGTAGTTGAAGTCACAGATATGTGGACACTCTGCAACCAAACATACTAAGGGTAACTCTTTCAGGACTGCATTGCATCATCCTGCTCTGGGCCTTTCTCCTCAGAGGTACCAAGTTATCACTAGACACCATCACATATTGCTGCTTCTCACTGTTTTCACACAGCTGAATTCCTACAGTTAAAAAGATCTGTAACCACATTTCACTTATAAATGTAACACTGAACTATGACTCCTTTGGGACTGACAAGGCCTCCTCCCTGGCTGTAGGCACCACAGGGGAACAGTGCTCTAAAACTACTGTAAACTTCATTTTCTAGGAGATAGGACACAGGTCTACAGGGCCTCCACAACTGATTCCAGGTATAACTTTGCCCCATTTCATTTATGGTCTTATTAAAATCTGTGGAACACATTTTCAGCAGCCTTGAAGACAGCACTGATGACTACGAGTGGACTAGCACAAGCATGGCAAACACTGCAGTGAAGCCTTCCCCCAGTGGTTAAAAGCTTTTCAGTGTTCCCCTCAAAGTCATGCGCTGTGCTCCTAGGCTTCAAAACATACAGATTTGTGAATCCACTAACTACATACTTTCTCCAGGTTTATGGGAAACAAAACTTTCTCATATTGAGTTGTAAGACTGAGACTCATCTCACTAATAACAAGAAGAGACTATGGCAACTCAGTTTACAAGAAGCAAAAGGCATGCCCTACCAAAAAACCTTTTAAAAAAACCCAACTAAACAAAAACACCCCCCATACCTCTCTGTTATTCATCTCATGCCAAAAACTGAAGTCAATGAATACACAGAGATGACCTGAGTTTCCTCCCCCCATACTATCAACACACTTCCGAGGAAATTCCAAATCAGATTAAACAAAAACCTGACAAACATTTTGGTCCTTGCACATTATGGAGTATGTCTTCAGGGCAAAGCTACCTAGATATCAGTCCATAGCCAATATACATCAAAGTCTTCAAACTCCATGGCGTGTGAATATGGTGAATCTTGCTAAGCTAGGCCATCTTTGGTTTAACACTTTTTCTCTACTATCTGACCCCAGAAGCACTGTTAATAATGTGTTAAAGAACCACCCCCCCAGCTTAAAGGGTAGTGCAGCATCACCCTTCATCACACAGTTCGACCTCTTCATTTGTCTTTGAAAGCATTCTGTATAAGCAGCTGCTCTTCATGGTAACTACCTCCTTTGATTAACTGCTATGAAAGCCTCTATCAATAGGATATCTTTTTATCTCATACCTTCTGACAAACTTTGAAAATCCTTTTACAGTGGACTCTACCCTCAAGGTCTGAGTTTAAGCTGCACCCTCCTCATTAACTATATTATAATTGCTCTCAGCCAAAACCTGTTTTTCTCCTAGCACCAGAGCTCCACTAGACAATGCTGACGAGGCATTTGTGGACTGAGACATCCTGGCAGGCTCACTCCAACAGCGTAATGCTTTAGAGGTATTATTGCACAGACCTGATTAGTTCAAAACACTGCACAAGTGTGTGTAGTGTCTCCCTACATGCACATCAGAGGTCACAAAAACGGTCCTTCAAAGTCCAAGCTTGCCCTTATTAGCATGCAGCTCTGTGTCTCAACATCACACATTTGTTCTATTTATACCCTAGGACCTCTTGCATGTGCTGGATGAAATGCACTCCCAGCATAACCCTTGAAAATGCCAGTCACTACTAGCATCAAGAAAAAGAAAACTTTCACAAATTGCTCATTTTGATTACAGCAGCCAGCACGGAAACCAACTAATGTCTATGGTACGTTTTCGCCACCACTACTTCCGTATCAGGAATTTTCAGAAATTTTCCAGTCGTGTCTCAAATACATACTCTTCCTTTTTGTTAGCAGCCACTGATAATAGCCCTCAGCTCGAAACTTATTTTACTGGTAAAACTTTTCTACGGGCAGTTTTGCCTTCATGGTCTTTGCTTCTACCCTCTAAGTTTCATCTGGCCTAGGAGCACTCAGGAGACCATCTCTGACCCACAGAATTCTTTCCAGTGGCTTAAATGCACGTGTCTCATTTTTAGCCATTTCACTAAATTTCTTAAAGGAATTACAATCAGAGTCAGAGTTAGTACTCAGCTTTTTTTTTTTTTAAAAAAACTAATTTTATTTTCCCCACTTGCAATTTTGCATACCTCCCTTGCTTGGTTTCTTCTTTATCAGCATGTTGTGAATGTCCCTTATCAATTGCCAAATTAAATTCCAATTTAAATTAAACTAACATGTCTTACAATATTTTTCAAAGCCTTGCCACTAGGCATTTGCTCTTCGCAATTACATACCTAGCTAGTCCCAAGATACATGCCAACAACTACAAGGTTTCCTTCTCCTGTTGTCTCCTAACTTATCATTACTCCTTGTACAGTTTTCAACAGGACAATAACTACTTCAAAGTAGTTGATGGTCCTTGTGAAATCATCAGCAAGATTCATATTTAGAAGCTGCTGAGAAAGAAGTTTGGAAATTACAGTTAAAAAAAAAGCTGCTAGACGATTTTCCTACTTTCTAAAACAAGTTCAATAGGCAGGAAAAAAAATCCTCCCAAAAAACTTAGGGGATTTTTTTGCCCAAATAGTGACTGCAGCTCAAAATAACCATGCAATATTCCTAGTACCTCCCTGAGCTTCTTTTACTTCTTCTGACAAAGCAGATTCTACATGAGCAAGTCTCCCGAAAATACATACTAGAGATAAGCGGCAAGTTCACAAAGAGGCCTGTCAGCCTGGCTGTACCATACAAAGTATAAAAGTATTAATTACAAGTTTTCAGGATGATAACTCACTCTTACCCACGGTGTAGAAAACAAAAACCAAAAAGAACAGTCAAGAAAATAAAATACATTGCTTAACTTTTACAATACCTAGCGCACTTCAACTTCTATCCCTTCCTACCTCAGGTTTCCCCTGTAACACAGGAGGCAGGTAGCAATACAAATGCAGCAGCACTTCTGCTTTAAAATTGTTCTAAAATGGTTGCAAGTTTGATAATTAATGTAATATTCCACTTAGTGAAGTGCAACATAGGAAAAGTTGTACAAGATTGCATAAAACACTTGTGCACAAAAGTATGGAAATGTTACTCTTGAAACGTTATTCTTTCCAAAACTTTAAATACAGAAAACAAATCTAAATCCCCTCCTCTCGTAAGGAAGTTTCTCACTGCATTTAGCATGTCAGAAAACACACAAATTCAACTGCAGCAGAGCATTCCACAGCTGCTGGTACAAAGGACACGCAGCGAGTGTTAAGCATTAAACCAACACAAACAGCAAATCGATTTTCTAGAATAGCCTTTTAGAGTAGTTCAGAACTTCAAAATGGAGGGAAAGAAGCAGGCAATGGGAACTACGAAAACTGAGCTGCTTTACTCTTCTGTAGGTAAGCGATTCAACGCTAGGTACAGATGACAGAGAAAACGTAAGACATTACAATTACTAAATAATAATGAGTTATACTAATTATGGCTTTGAATAGGAAACGATTTCCAAAGTCCCAGGAGTCAAACAGACATACCACTCAAAATACACAACTAACACTTCTACGCAAGTTAGCACTGAAGTTACTGTTCGTATGTAGTGTTTCTTGAAGTGACTGTAAATGACCAAATCATATTGTTTGATGTGCAAAACTTTTTTAAAAATTAGTGTACGTGGTCCCAATATCTAAGAATTAAGATAATTAAGAAGTATCTGGACAGCTAGAGGGGATCCCCTTGCAATTCACCCCCCAAAGGCGGGAGAGGTTGGCTCTAGCCTCCCCACGTTTTGGAGGTGCCAGGTGCACACGTAAGGCACGGGCCCTTGCAAAGGCTGAGGGTGTCTCGCCACACAGACAACAGCAGCCCTACGCCACAAATGCCTCCTTCCTCGCGCCTGTCCCCAAACCGGCAGCAGAATTCGAAAATTCAAATTTAACAGCAGGGCAGTGTGGCACGCTCTTCTACTGGACACATTTCGACAGGGAGCCCTTGCCACCAGCCAGACACACCATTGATTTACTGACAGAGGGACATCAACCTCAGCTGGTAAAACTGCATACAGGATCGCCCTTGCCAAGCATGCCGTGGGCTTGGGAAAGACAAGGTGCAGGAACAATTACTTATGCAGCACAAATTAGTTGCACAGGCTTGTCAATTGGTCAAATAAAATTTACGTTTTCATGACATGAAGATAGGGGCGGGAGGGGAGGAGGTATTTCACCGCTACGTTTCCACATGCTCAAATTCCCAACCGTTTCATCTACATCAGCTTTTCAATAAAGCTAACAGGCTTTCCTTAATTTTTAACATTTCTCTAGCTTCACGCCTCAAACTCATTAATTTCTGTAAACCTTTGCAAAAGAGGATGGCTGGTAAAATGAAATCCAGAAGGTTCCAGTTTTGCAGGTGACAGATAAGGAATTTAGGAGAGAAAAGTTGACACAACGTTAAATGAATCGGTCACTGTCTAGACCATACTCTAGCTTTAAAAGAATGTGCTTATTAAAACATAGGTATGAGCATCACCAACGCATTTACCTCTCTTCTCTCCTCGTTCAGGCTAGTAAAATCTCAAAGGAAAAAAAAAAACAAACCAAACCACTGTCATATATGCACCATTTTAAACAGCAATTCTCAGGAACCGACGTAAGCGAACGAACACCCGCTGTAAGGAAACGATGCCGCGAAACCTTTGGGGCGGGCGGCGGCGGGCCGGCAGCGGCGGGCCGGCAGCGGCGGCGGCGCCTCGCGGCAGCTCGCGGGGCCTGGGCGTGTTCTCTACCGCCACCTGCTGGCCGCGGCCGGCCCTGCCGCACCCGGAACGGCGCGGGAAGCTTTTCCCTTGGGAGGCGGGGGGTAAATGGCGGCGGGGGGGACATGAAGACGGACGCTAAAGGCGGTCTTGAAAGAAATTCAGTAGCAGGGAAAGCAAAAACAAAACAAACCAAACCAACAAACAAACAAAAAAAACCCAGACAAACAACCCACCAAAAAAAAAAAGGCAACAAAAAAAGACAACCAAAAAAAACCACACACCACACCAATATTTGAGTAAGTTTGAACATCGTTTTTTTAAAGCTTCTTTTGCTTCCCCCACAAAGGAGGAAAGAAAGCCTTGATCAAGGCAGAAGGAGAAGCTATCGTGCTGAGGATACACAAAGGCTAAGAGTCTGAAGTCTGACAAGCTGAGGCCAACCGATTCCCAACAGCGCAGTGAAGAGACAACGTGTACGACCACAAGAGTCTCCCCCAGACTGTATTAGTTTTTATTGAAATGGGAAACAATGAAGCAGCTTCATCTGCGTCAAAAAAGAAGCCATCGAGTACCTGCAAAATTCCGTCAAGCCTAAGAGCCTAAGCTCTGCAAGCTGGGGAGAGGTGCCTGGACATTTACCCATCTGCTGAGTCTTCTTGCCACCTGCCTTCATGAAGGCCCCAAAAGGGCCCACACACAGGGTCCTCATGGGACATATCATACAGTGACAACCTCTACAGCTTTCAATCGACTTCATGGCTACATGAGCTCATCTGGCAGAAGGTTTAAACCTCACTGCAGCAGGCAACATCTCCCCCATCCACCATTCAGATAGGTCCCAGCAAGTTAGAAAAAGACAACCTGGAAACACCAGAAACCCCTTCAGGCCCACACTCAAATGGCTAGAGAAGAAAAAGGTGCTTTTGTGCAAGGTGGGGAGAACCAAAGCATTCACCTCAAGTCTGTTCTTAAGGCTTCTTCTCCCATGCTTTTTAATCATTCTACTTCCTTGCACTTGGTCACTGATTACTGACAAAAGGGATGTGCTTCTGCAAAGAAGCCGGACACGGCTTTAAAGCAAATTACTGCATATATGAAGCTCAAAATTCCAAGAGCAATGCAAGTTCAGAGTCAGAAAATTAACACACGAAATTGTATGCAATATGTACAGAAACCCAGAACATAATTTTTCTGATACATTTCTTGTGGTTGTACCTAATTGTAGTTAAGACTACCACCCAAGATTTTATGTCAACAGAAAGAAGATAGAATTCACATGTGCAACACCTGTGAAATCACACTATTTAAACAACTGGCAAAACATATTTATTTTGTGGTTACATTTCTAGTTAATGTTGCATTTATAATTAGTGCACATATAATTACACAGAAGAGCTTTTTTCCTTAAAAAAATTAACTGCTACTCTCACCAAAAAAAAACAAACCCAAACAAACAACTTCTAGAATTTATAAACATGGCTTACAAGCATCTGAAATTGTCAGATGTTTTCTACTACCTCCAACATAGGCTGCTTATAGAAACAGATCTTATAACAACATCGCATGTAAAATAAAATGTGACCAACTTTGTTAGAACAATTTACATGCACTTGCGTGACACCACACTACGAGCAACTCAACTCTACATTCCTGTCCAAACAAATCTAATCTCTTCCTTACAACAAATGCTCTAGAGCTTTCAAGTTGATTTTACCCAAGAGTATTTCTGGGTTATCTATGGTATGCTTGCGGGGGAGTGAGGGAGCAGAAGGAAGTGGAAGAAACACCAGCAAGTAATAAGTGAAGATGGCTGAAAGTTAAACCTTACTTTGGGTGTTGATCAAAAAATTATACCATTCCTTATAAATCACTGCTTGGCTAACACTGACCTTCACTAAAATGTTTACAAAGTTAATGCTGTCCTGCAGATTCAACCTCTGTGAAAAATGGCACTTTCGCCTCCTCTACGAACTTATGTTATTCCATTCATATGTGCTTGCACATTGGATCAATAAATTATGGGCTCATAACCTGCTCTATGTCCAGCTTTCCTATTTCCCATAAAAATTGCTACTTATAATGGGCAGGTAGAGGTTTTCTACTAAGCTTTGATTAAAAAAAAA
>VYZW01061698.1:33678-45126 GCA_013401315.1 Balaeniceps rex | reverse complement strand
TTAAAAAAAAAAAAAAAACACACACTTAACATCTGAAAATATAAGCAGGAATTTCATCTCAACTCAGATGCAGATTATACCTTTTTTCCTGCTCACACTCTTTTACCTCCTTGATTTGAGTTACTGCTCCACAGCTTGGCTTGTGTCTCAGATCATAAGCTTTTTAGAGAAGGGAAATTAGACTCATTTTTTGTGTAGGAAAGAGCCTTTCACATTTACAGTTCTATAGAAACAACAAACAGCACACATACAAATTCCCTCACAAGTTGCTTTGTTAGAAACATTCAAAAGTTTAAACAAGTTACAAGTTTAAATCTGTGCCAAAACTTTGTAGTAACGCAGTTTAGGCTTGCTCTTTGTCTTTGCTGTCACCACCACTCACAGTAGAAGTCCTCAGACTTTCTCTACTGCTCTGAAGTTATGAAACTTGGTAACTTGAAAACTTTACTCCATTATCTGCAAGAAAAGAAATCAAATGGATGAGTCAAAGATACAAAAATCAAGAGGAATATGGAGAGCATGTTCTCAAAGGGTTTCTTCCACACTTAAAGTGTAGCAGTCAGTGAAGAGGAACATTACTTCCTCACTGGTCTCAGTTCGAGGTTTTCCCACTGCAGACCTGGAGGAAAGAATGGCTCTGCCTGCAATGAAGCACAGTACCAGCCCATTAATCAGAATTAGGTATTTTAAAGTGACTACTTTTCAAAAAAGATAAATTGCCATTCCTCTGAATTCCAAAGTTTGTTTGTAACCACGGCTTGTAGGCACCTGCGATTTCATGTTTTCTATTATCTCCAACACAGACACTTTGCGTTTGTAACGTGTGAGATTACAAAATGCATTTGTGTAATGTAAAGTGTGATCAACTATTTCTTTTTTCCTGATGTGCATTCTGCTACTTGTTTGCAGACATTCTCTGAGAGAAGGTACTAAATCCCTCGAACCTTATTTAAAAACAGGGAGGTTGTAACATCAAATTTCTTAGCTTTCATAAAGCATTCAGCTATTATATTGATGGCCACGGGAACATTATAAATAATTTAAGTAAATCCTATTGGTCTCGTCCTCCTTACACGACTTGAACAAAGGGATCTACATAGATTTAACGACGAACAAAAATTAATTAAACAGGAAGGGTGAGAAAACAGGCATCTATTCTGAGATCTCCCAGAAGCATTAAATACCTTACTTAGTAGTAGCAGACAATACTGTAAAACTTGACTCTTACGAGGTCTGGAACTAACTTTGATCTTTCAACCAGATTCAGGATAGGGACAGTCTAAAATTTTACCTCTAGAAGTAATTTTGTAGCAAAATATTAGTTAACAATGTCATCTTTTAAATGCTTGTTGCTCTATCTACACAGACAGTGACCTCTTCTTCACAAGCCCACGTGCAACCACTGCTGAAGGTTATCGAATATCTTGACAGAGATCCCATTTTCTTAGGAGTCTGACTGGTAGAACAGTTAATGTTCCAATTAACGCAGAGTTAGCTGAAGACTAACTCGGAGTTAGTCTTCAGTGCACTAAGGACTAAACAGCAACAAAGTGTGTCTTTACAAAAGTATGGGCAAAACCATATTTAACATCACATGAATATACTATGGCCAATGTGGAATAGACTGTCACAAACTCAACTAACACCTCTCAGGCACATCACAGTGCCCCCTGTCCCTCCTATCAGCCAGCCAAAATCCAGACTGTACTGACAAGCATAGCAACCTCTCTAAGCTACATTTACCTCTTCCCGTAGAACCCCTTTATTTTCCACAACTGCAAATCAGAGATGAATGACTCAACCATGAGAATAAGTCAACACCACAGATTCTAGTTTGCCTGCACAATACAAAACGATAACACGAATTCTTCCTGCTGTTTGTTCTAGATATAGCCAACCCTACTTAAACAAAAAAAGAAATGAAAAGAGTTTCAAATCTGTATCTTCAACTCCACTTTCCCTGTTTGCAATGAGATCATTGGGAAGTTTCTATACAAGGATTCTTTTCTTTTTGCCCTTGAAGTGCAAAATCAGATTCTGAGCTCAGGCATAAAACATCCAATGCTAAAATTTAAGTGATTAAGTCAGGAAAAAAATACATTAAAAAAAAATAATGTTTTCTAGGAGATGCCTGTCAAAAATGAGATATTCGTGTATTTACATCCCGAAGGCCAGTACTGAATATGACACAAGTTATTTTCTGACTAATTTTCTACAAAGTAAACTTTAAAGGCCACAGAGGCCACTGGCAAATGTCTTTTTTATTTAAAAAATAAATAAATAAAATAAACAACAATAAAAAACCCCACAGCTCTAGTAAATGCAAATGTGGTAGCATGTTAATGGGTAATACTGCTGCTGGTAACACAAAGAGGCTGTATAAAGCATTCCCTAACCACTTATTCCTGTTAATAAGACTATGAAGATTACTTTAATTAGTATCACTTGTCTGCTTCAAATCCCTTCAAAAAAACAGAATGTCACAGATAAAAATCCTACAGTTAGAGATGGTCATACTTTTTGTACTGTACAGTTAATAAGCTCTGGGGTTTTAATCGCATAACACTATCCCTCCTCGATCACTCCAAGAAAAATATAGATCTGTTCAAAGTGTTATAGTTACAACCTGGTTTGCATCTACATCAAGTGGTACAGGGAACCCATAAAATTAAGTTGTGATTAGAAGAGGCAGGCTATACCTCCATTGTCAGGACCAACAATTCAGAAAACAGAGCCTTGAAACCACAATAAAAAGAATAAATCTGCAGACAATAAATGTTGATCATTTGCATCTTCAATGCCACCTAATACTACTACACATGTAATTACAGTGGAAGGATATAATTGGGATGATTTATCTAGAATAAGTAGCATTTTCAGTCTTTTATGAAAAGAAGGTACTAACCTACAATGGCGAACTATAGACCTGCTTTTACAAAAATATTCTCTGGTTTCAAATTCCTGAACAGAAGTCACTGTAGAAACCTTCAGATGGGACTAATGCCATCCAGAGGGATCTCAAAGTTACCTTGAGTAAAAAAAATGAAATTGTTTCATTTCAACTATTTCATTAGCCTGCCCTTTTCAAGTCTTGCAGCATGAAATTAGTAGCATCAGTACCAGACTGCCTCCCTATTTGCCTAACACTAAAGGAGGACTACTTAGGGGAAAAAAAATAAATTGTAATAGGAAAAACGCATCCAACATGCTGGCATACTAACTACAGTGTGTTCATGTTTATAAAAAGGTTTCCACATGCTATCCAAGGAAAGTTACAAAGAGCCTGACTACTAAATAATTTATAACAGGGGAAGCATACATTTTAAGTTGAGTCCAGAAACGGGCATAGATTTGATTACCAATTCTGACCTTTTACCACTTTAAATCACAGGAGAAAAATAACATCACAACTACAAGCATGCAAAACCCTTTAAGGTAACATTATAGCCTTTTTGAGCAGTTGAAAACATGTATTAATAAAGTGTCAAAGAGGCCACAGGAGACATAACACAGAAGCTAGGGGATGTTTTCATAGCGGAGGCTTACAGAGGGTACTGGCATACAAGTCAGTCAAGCCAGCATACGGCTGAATATGGGAGCATACAATTTACTGGAGTGCATCTAGGACTGGTGACAACGAGCGTTGCTCAGTGTTTCAGGATGAAATAAATGGCATCCTTTCCCCAGAAGCCGATGGAGGATTCTGGAGGATTTCCAACCTTTTAGCTGCAGCTCTAACTGTGGGGAGCCCAGGGGCAAGGAGTGGGCACTTCACCCTTGCTAACCAACAGCAGGCAGCAACCCAAGCTAAAGCAATACATACAGCCTTAACTCTGAAGCCCTAAAAAGCTACCCAGCCATGTTTGATGGGGAAAAAATTGAAAGGGTTGTCAGTAAACAGAAGGACAGATGAAGGGAAACCCTAGGGGCACGATTTAACATTCATCACCCTTACCTAGTGGCCACACTTTGGCTTCCACCCTTTGTGCTGGTATTCGCACTCACCTGAGCCACAAAGCCAGGGATCCAGAGTTCACCGAGATTGGAGCTCGACCCTGCACTCCCAGGATTACCGCTGGCCCTGCTGCCTCCCACAGCACAGCACCGCTCCCGGCCCTCCCTTCCACCTGCGTGGCACCTCGGGGAATATTTTCCTGCTGGATTATCAGGCTGGACTGGCAAACCAGGAACAGGCAGGTTCATGCCAAGGAAAGGAGAAGAGAGGCACCAGGGAAGTGTCAATTCAGGTCAGCTGGCGAGGAACCGACTCCTAACCTTACCTCACTGAAAACCAGGAAAAGAAAAACTGCTTGCCATCTTAACCCAAATGTGTTATTAACATTTTTAAGTTATTTAGACAACAGTCAAAATCTACTCAAGCATGAGGAGAAGTAAAAAATACCCTTACTTCCACATTCCATTCATAGAAATGAAGTAGACTTGGAGACGCAATTACCATAACCACCTACTTTCCAGAGCACTAAACCTATATGTTAAGTTCAGCCCAAACTCTATCCCATGACAGCCTAAAGCTACCATGACTAACACCGTCTTCCACAGCTCACAAGTCAGAAGCTTCAGCCAGTCTCTTCCCACTTTTTTCCAGAGTCTTTGCAGGGAAGTTGGTTACCATCCTCAGAGCAGGTTGAGCAGGAAGGTCACAGAAATACTGAAGAAGATAGGCAAAAGCACAAATCCCTGGTCCCAGGGCAGCCCCGCACCTGCTTGAGTTTGTTTCAGAGGAAGTCAAAGACCCTCAAGCACCTGCCTCCAGATGCTGGAAAACTTCAGCCGGGCTGGAAGCGACCCTCCAACCAGTCCCAAAAAAAGCACTGTAAAACTGGCTCCAAATTATACATTAGGCCAGACAAATCTATAACCACATGGAGTCCAACTTGCAGTTCATTATCCCAGAAAAAAAAAAAACAGAAACATAGCCCCTGAAAAAAAATTATTTCAACTCACCAGCATGAAAAGTAACCCTTTCACTTTACTCATGGTTTCTCTCCTGGTTTCCCTTCTGTTTGCATTAGCGAAAGCAATTGGAATCGGTGCTCAAGAATTAGAAAACAAAGCGGGACAGGGAGGGGGCAGTAATAATAATCAAATATGCAGAAAATAAGAAAAAAATTATATAGGGATACATACATGCACTTTACTAACAACTTTTAAAATGGTCCTTGTCTCATGTAAGAAGAGGAGAGTGAGTCATGTTTAATTCCAAATTTGCTACAGAAAGAGGCAGGTATAGCTTCAGTGAAAACAGGTATAACAATCTTGCAGCATCGCTTCAGCAATGCTTGAAAGATTTCTTAATTAAGGTGTTCCTAGAAACATAGAGAGGGAAATAAAGTACCAATCTTCCTGAACATAAGCAGGTTTTTTTGAGTTTTTCATCTAACAGTGCCAAATGCTCTATAAAATTGCATCTCTCTACATTAGAAGCTTGCATCAACCTAGCCTGAAAACAAAAATATTCACACTTCTCATTTTTTCCCCTCCTCGTTCAAGCTAGAAGTATGTAATATCCGTAACACATATGGCTCCACAGTGAACTGTGACTTCAATGTACTTACTTGACAACGAAGAAAGCCCCAAGGCCCGTATTTGTAAGAGTAAAGCAGATCCTACTAATCTGGCTCTAGGAATTTAAAGACTGGTATCATATTGCAACTGGCTACCCACTTGAACATAATTTCTCCTCAGGTTTTTCTTTCTACTTGAACTGCCAGCAGTGTTAATCAATTCATTCAAGCAGCACATATTACCACTACATAATCCAAGAAAGCTCTAGATCCTACACAGAACATTCTCCAATACACGAAACCACACAGAATTTAAATTTAATTGGTTTTGACATCCTTCTAAACAAACCAGTTTCCACTAGCAAGTTGAAGCCTACACACTATATTCTAAATTATTTTACAAACGCAGTCTTGAAGGCTTGAGAAATTTTGTTTCATTCAAAATAGTAAACCAAAAATGGGATATATTTTCTTGAGAATGAGAAGAGAAGTTTTAACAGGAAACCACAAAGTTTACGCTAATTGCTTTAGGTAGACCTGAAGTATTCTCTGAACAGGGTTGCTTAACTTTTCTAAGCACAGTCAGTTTAAAAAGAATAAGCAAGAAACAGCCTTTACAGTTGAAGCATTCTCCCAGAAATTCCAGGGAACTGTAAAAGTTTCAAGTATGTTCAACAAGATGTAACACTGCCAGTATTTAAAAATGGGATTCAAAGGTCTAGGCCAACAAATACTGTCTTTTTTTTTTTTTTTTTTTTTTTTTTTTTTTTTAAAATCCCTCTCTTACAGTACTACGTCATATATCTGATCAGAATTCGACCCCTGCGTAACTTCATACTCCTTTTAAATCATGGGGAGTGGAAAAACAAAAAACAGAACAAACAAACAAAAAAACCCCAGCCACCTTACTAAACACTATCTCCTTGCTTTGGTGCTTCCATTGTTTGCTGTCTTCTCATTCTTTCTTCATTTTCATTAATATTGTGGGTTTCCTATTTAAAAAGCATTTCAATTATCATTATTCCTGGATTTTTGAATGGCAGGGAGTCATCAGGAGTCATGTACTGTACAAAAAAGGAAAAACGCTAAAACATATCTGGGTCAGCTGTACTATCACTTCAATGGGAGATGTTACCAGCAACCAGTGGGAGAGAGGTTTTTTCCCACATCTAAAACAGCTAAAGCTCCTGATCTTTCTCAAGGCAGAACTCTAAAACAAGCATTTTGCGATTATCTGCGTATTTGCCTTCAGAGTATATTTTTTATGACAACAGGTTGCTGGTCCTGTGCAGTTTTCCAGAGTGCGCATCAAATTCCTCATCAGACTAAAAATGCAGCATGCAAGTGAGGAACAGAGAGTGGCAAAGCAAGACAACACACAATACATACAGGCAATACAAAACTGAGAGCAACACCCTACAATCACAGCGGTCTCAAAAGATTAGCATTATGTAATCCTGAACTGAATGCACTTTAAATGAGGGACTATTCCTTCAAATATGGTAAATACGATATTAATTGCAGTCTTAACAACATTAAGAGCGATCTTTAGATGTAGTGAGAGTCCCATGACAGAAGGCATCTTGTCCATAGAAATTGCTGAAGAATTCTGTGCCAGCTAAGCAAAAGACAACTCAATCTGCTCTTTTAATCTTCTAGTTAAGGACCAAGCAATACAATAACCAGTCAAAATTACTTACTTAGATATTAAAACTTTACACTGAATCTACACAAAATTGTCTATATGCTACAAAATTTTGTACTGATCTTCTACAAAACAAAGACTGAAGCTTTGGTTGCTCTACGAACAGCTCACGGTTTTGGTACAAGACAGGATTTTAGGATCACAGAACAGTTAAAATGCTTCTGCTAAAAAAAAAACTAAGTAGCATGAAATAATTAGCAGTCTTAACTATGATACTGTTCAGAAAGGGGTAATGAGCTTCTATCTGAACTAGTGAATTAAGTCCTCAGGCAGCTGGAGCCAGATGTCACTACCTTAAGACATACTCAATGCATGGTTAAAGTTAACACAACGAAAGGGGCTTCCTTTAAAAAAAAGTAAGAAATTTTAAAAATTAAAAAAAAAAAAAAAGAGAAAAAAGACAAACCCTACACTTTTGGAACAGAAACTGCTTCTGTTCCAAATTCTAACTTCACAAAAGTCACTCAATTTATCATAAATTAAAACCAATATAAACATGTAAACTCCCTTCCCCAAATACCAAATACTCTGAATATATTAGCTCAAAAAGTTTTGACAATATGAATAAAGCTTGTTTCCCCAAATATTAGTATACATCACATCAAATGCATCACACACAAAGGTGCTATTCTGTGGGTTGTTTGGTTTTGAGGGTTTGGGAGAGGGGGCATGTTTTCCTTGGTAAGCAGCAGCTTGTTTCTTGGTTTTTAACCATAAGAAGGTTGCCTATAATAACTTCAGAGCACACAGCTTCAAGGAGACTTAAACTAATCCCTTTCAGAATCTGGCGACACAGTGCGCTTGCTGCTCCAACTCCCACTGGATTTGGTTAAAGCAGCTGAAGGAGTTAATTCCCCCCTTCACTGAGCAAACGCCCACAGAAACTGTGAACGGAGCCTGGGAGGCCACAGCCCAGCCACAAAGGAGCGGACACACTTCCCTCTCCGTGAGCTGCGTTTTGGTTTCAAGCTCGGATGGGGGTTACTGGAGCAGACAGTCGAGGATAACAACTCCTTAAACTGCCCCAAAACAGACCACCAGATGCCTCAGGGACCTTAGCTATCTGAATTATTTCTGAGGCTAAAGCCAACCAAGTCTCAATGAAAGCACTGCACAAACACATAACGCACTCTTGCTGATACATCTTTTTAGTTAAGTGACTGTTGTTTTGCTGGGGACCACTTCATACATATTTCCTTATCGATATCCTGAAAAGCAGCCTTGTCCTGAAAGCCACGCAGTCTTCACAGCTCAACATGAATAAGCAAAATATATCAACTGAGTTCATTCTTCTGATGTAACCTAGCTGGAGAACATTAAAAATGTACCTCCCTAATACACCGAGGAAGAAGGCTCAACAGGGCCTTCAGAGGCTTCCCAGGAAAGAAGGACAAACCAGGGGCTCAACATTAAAAAAAGTGATTTGAGGTTTATCTCCAGCATAGCAAGAAAGGGCTGCATCATAAACACTCTTTCACCAAGATTAAAAGAAGGTATATGTGCCCTAGGATGACATATTGAAAATTAGTCTGAATTAACTCTGAAGTCATTTACTTCACTTTGGAAAACTTGTGTAGCCTCTTTTTCCAGAATTAGTCTACTTTAATCCAATTTACCCTAATCCATTCCTAAAGTGAATTACACTAAACTGAATTTTAATGTCATTTTAATACTGAATGAAAGCAACCCACACAGAAGTTTAACATGATTTAACTAAACCATTTTAAATTCATTTTTAATTTGAATGTGACCTTATTGTCACATATGGACAAGTCACCTTCACCCATGCTTCGAAAAAAGGTCATCTGAAATAGAGAAGCTGGGTCTGACAACATGGAACAACATCTCTACGGATACTACTGTGCCAGGCAGAAAACTTCACATAAGGTGTCCTCACTGTTGGCCAGCTTCTCAGATGGCCACCTCCTTAAAAAGCAAAGGGCTAAACAGGCATGAGGGGTTTCACCTCAACACGTGTTGTTGAATACAACTGTAAGACACTTTTTTTTGTGGAATGGTGGAAATCATACGGAAGAACTTGCAGACATCCTTTTCCTAGTAGATCTATGCTTACTAATGAACAGAAGCAAGCAGTTAAATTCCAAACCCTAGCTGTCTTCATGCTTGACTTGCAGGGTAACTTAAGTTTGTGAATGAGTCTGTATTAAGAACCATAAATCTTGCTCAATTCACAGCTTGGGGCGGGGGGCGGGGAGAGGGGAAGTAGCGCAGGTATTTCTGCAAACCCATTCTTCATTTGCAACAAAAATTTTTGAAAGTTCTTTGAAACTGGGCTAGCTGGGAATGCACTGCTTCAAAAAAAAATCCTGTCCGATTGTTCACAGGAGCAAAGGTTGTGACTGTTATGAAAAAGTCTCTCTGGAGCAGAGACCAAACAGCTATTCTGCCAGGCTGGAGCATTTTCAACCTGCATCGACCTGTTCCCACACCCTATGAAATTGCAGACTACAGTTCTACTAGAATCAAAGAAGTGTTGCTTGTAAGGCACCTCTGGAGGCCATCTAGGCCAAATACCCCCCTTCAAAGCAGAACTATCACCAACACTGTAACATCAGCCATGGTTCTGTCTAGCTGGGACTTGGAAGCCTCCACGGACAGGGATTCCCTGGGGCAGTCTGTTCTGCTCCACCACCCTCTTCCACATGAGCAATGTTTCAGAGCACCCAATCTGAGCCTCCCAAGCTGCAATTTGTAGCCACTACCCCTTGCTGTATTGTTTGCTGCTATCAAAAAAGAGATCGGCTTTACCATCTTCATAACTGCCCTTCAAGCTCTTACAAGCTTCTGTTAAGATTACCCCCTTACTCTTCATCTTGAGACCAAACAAGTCCAGCTCCCTTCAGGTGTCCCTTGTAGGTCACACCATCCAGGCCCTAACCATCTCAGCTTCTCTACCTCAACAGCTTCTCAACACGCCCCAGTTTCCCCACATCCTTCTAGGCCTGGGAAGAGGGCAAGAGCCCCAATACCCAACAAAATAGTCCAGACATACCTCACCAGCACTGAATAGAAGGGGACAACAGCTTCCCCCAATCTGCTGGCTACACTCCTCCCAGTGCAACCCAGTATGCCATTTGCTTTGTTCACAAAAAAAAAAAAAAACAAAACACCCAAACAAACAAACAAAAAAATCACCAAAACACAAACTGGCTCATACTCAGCCAGGTATCAATCCCAGATCCCTTTTTGGCAGGGCTGCTACCCAGCCACTATCCAGCCTGCACCCAGGCATGGGTATTCCTTCTGCTGAGATTGGCCCATGCAGTGATATTCTTGGTCCAGACACCCTTCATGACTCCATTCAGAATTAAATTATCAACGCCAAACTATTCTGGCTTGCAGGAATATACCATGTGTCATGACTACTGTAGTAGAATAAAGAGACGCCACAACTCACTTTGTAAATCGTGCCATTTCAACAACAGAGAGTCCCTATCAGAAACAGTTAGGAGCACTGGTCATCCTCCACTAAAAAATTGGCATTGAAAATGAAAAGACAGCAATAAGTGGTAGAGTAGGTATTGTAACTACAACATGAATTACAATTATGCTGTTCTTCTGAGTGCCTAGTAAAATGCACACCTTTGATAGTTGACATCTGCATGACTTCTAGCAAAAGCAAAGCTATACACCTGAAAGTTTTGCAGTTAAAAATTGGGGGGATAAGGGAGGATATGAAAATTTTTCCCCATTGTCAGATTTCCCCAGTGTGCAACCAAATATATCTCATCTGGAATTGTACTTTGAGATCACCAGTTTGATATACTAATACTTCCCTTATTTCTTCAGTGAAAACATGCACTAGGAGAACCTGAAGAAAAAGGGGCAACTAATCTTTAGAGTTTGGAATATTAAAAAGTGTCTTTCAACCGATCTGTATTTCTAACGTGATTCATCCATAATATGAACCATAATGCTAATATTTTGAGTAAGAGCTGGCTCAAAGTCAATTTCTGCAGGCATTTAAGGAAAAGTGTCAAAGGAACACATTCATCCTAATAAATTAGAATAAAGTTTAAGGAAAACTAAGCATAACCACACACCTACCTTTTTTCTAAAAAAAGGTTGTGTTTTAACATTGAAGTATTAAAACACAAAAATATATTACACAGTTTTCTAACAGATAAACACAGACTATAGAAAGTTTGCACTTCCCTCCCTCAAGATCTAACTTCTGAAACTCTATGCTTTCAGGAG
>VYZW01061698.1:14229-24924 GCA_013401315.1 Balaeniceps rex | reverse complement strand
ACAAAAAAACACAACAAAAAAAAACCCAACTAAACAGCTTGGCTATTAACAGCATCCAAACTCAGTAACTACTAGTAGAATTGTTTTAAAAATATTAAAAGTTAATATTAAAAAAAAAAAGTAATTTGACTGACAACTTCTCACTGCTGGGTTTCAGCCACCTCAGAGAAATCACTTCTACATTCTATGACATTACACCCACCTATTTAGTCTGTGTTTACCATGGAAATTATACTCCCTTTCATTACCAAGCTTCATTTCAGCTGATTCAGAAATCCAAATCATTACACACTGAAGGTTTTGCTTCCACCTGGAAATAGTCTGTCCCGATTTTACACTTACATATGTACATACATTACAGCTTTATGTATGTATGTAGCAAGGAGCTAAAGGGTTTTCTTGGGGGTGGAGGTTGTTAATAGTTTGTCATACTATCTGAAAGAGAAGGTAGCAAGGAAAAGGAAAGCCAACCCTGCAGAGATTTACAAATTCGAGAAACTTGATATAAATAGACCTTTTGCACTAAACAAGACCACACAAACAAAGTATTCATATGCTGAAGAACTGGCAAGCCTGTGGAATTAGTTTGCAATTTCTAGTATTTTCACGCATTGGGTCAGGATGGATTACTAGTAAAAACTAACTGCAAAAAGAATACATTTGGCTTTTCTGAACTGAATAAGGAAAAGACTGAAAAGACCATTTTATTACATTTCTGTTGTGAAAAAGGGGAAAGCCTCTTTCACTGGAAATTTTCTAGCCTGAAAAACTGAACATTGAATGCACCAAACAACGCTGTCACGTGAACAAAGACAGATACAGCTAAGTAGTTAAGCAAAGGAACATATAAAAGTTTCATGAAAAGTCTAACGATATTTATATCCATTAACCATTTTTGAGTAAGGAATTTCATCTACCTTGCCTCCTTTCAATTATGGCACTAGACCCCACAACATTGCCATAAAACTCTTCCAGCAAAAAACAAGGAGAGCCAAGGAAATTAAAAAAAAAAGGGGGGGAGGGAATGTTGGGAGTATGACAATCCACCTCTTTTTTTCAGGGATGGGGGAAGGGATTATGGGATGGTTGGGTGGTTCCGAGTTTGATTTGGGGTTTTTTATTTATTTAATATTATCTTTAAACCAACACCATTATCTCCTCTGTAAAACATATGACCAAAAGCACTGAAAAGTTAATACACCAGTGTTTTGGTGTATTGTCTACTTAAAACATATACAATACTCAGATTTCAGCATACTCATTTAAGAGATACCTGAAGAAATGTCTTCTACAAATATAAAAAAGCATTTCTTCAAAGGAATCAGAAGTTGAACAAAATATAAACCTGCCTTTGGTATTTCGGATTAGAAGGTTTTAACAAATTGTCCCTTTAAAGCATTTTAAGTACACTGACGGCAGTCAGCACTGAGAACTTATCTCTGCTGTATGAAGTCATGAACTCGGCCACATTTCTTCAGTGGTCTCATGGCTGATAAGCGCTTTCACGTTTACAAAGAACAGGCAAACAGGATAACACTAGGAGAACCAAGACAACCGATACTCCCCATTTTGATCTTACTCCAGCCTAATACCACACAGAGATGATACAGATACAATGAAGTGATAAAATATCAGTTCAGAGCATTTTTCTAATTAACAGTTATGGGGCAAGTCTCCACCAGGTCTTATAATTTTAGTTTTTCACCGTAGCGAAGACGACAAACGCAGCCTAAAATTTCAGAGCTTCAATACATTTTTTTTTTCTTTATTACTTAAATCCTTAAATAATTTAAAAAGCAACAGGTATCCTAAATCACACCATAGGATTCACAAATAAACACAACCTGTGTTTGGAAATAACAAACAAAACACCCCAGTAGTTCAAGAAGTCAGCTATCCAGTCAAAATTTTCATTCTGAGCTGTTTTGAATTCATTTGAACTACAGACACGATTGCTGTTCATAACATTTTTCTCTTCTGGTTAATAGTCATCAGTCATTTCTACTGTTACAGAACAAGTGTTTACACACAAAAGAAAGCATACAACTCCACCTCAGAATAAATTGAGTAACCAGAGTGTAATAATTAGAATGAACACACCATAATTTAATTGCAGCAGAACTTGGTTTTAAAGTATACAACAGTGTCTCATAAGTCAGTAGAATTAAGTTCATGACATGGTAGTTGAGAAATGGCTTCTTTTGCTATGCAATTAATAAATATAATCACATTTTTAGTAAATGGTGGCAGAAGTAAACGACTTCCCGGCAAACTGAAGGGTCCAAACTTTCATATGCTGGCTAAGAAAAATAACCTCATATTATCCATAGTACTGAGCAAAGAATTTAATCTTTTCACAGCACCAATCCTCAAGAAATTAAGTCTCTCGAATCTTTTACTGAGGCATATACTTGGTGCATTACCATAAATATCAGCCATTCCATATACATTCTTAAAAAAAACAAGTGCCTGACAAGCCCATGCACAGCGCCTTCTAGGTTAAAACAAGTTTTTACATGTTAAAGTTAATTCATGCTTACGGAAAATACTGATTTTTTTTTTTCCTCTGGCCTATTAGACCATTAGCCCAGAGAGTCTCTTTTAGACCTCATCCACACTCGAAGTTTTTTTTTTTGTTTCCATGCCTACCATTGAGTAATTTGGAGGCAGGGGGGGACCCCCACACAAACCTATTAGTAAATATAGCTATGCCAGCAAAAAATCCTAATGCAGTCCCAAGTTTTAAACCTACAGGAAAATAAGCTTACAATTATGGCTTATTCTGCTTGAGAAAGCAATTCAAAGTTATCAGTACAAGGCTGCCCCATTGCTGTAATGTTCGCTGTGATTTTTGGGAGGCCGCCCTTCCTTTTGGCAGTGGCCAGCACTTCTCCCTCCTCTATAAGGACACTCAGATGTTTTTAACCAGAGACTAGTATATCATTTATATGTCATGTTATTGCTTTATAGCAGGTCTTGCTGCTATATGCTTATGCTACGTTCTTACCCCAGAATACAGTTACATATTACAGATGTTTCAACAATACACTGTTTCCAGTTCCTGACCGTGCTTTAAGGACACACTGCCCCTGTTGAGGCTCAATTCAGCAGCCTCAATTCTACATCCACTTTATCCATCAACAGCAGAAATTATCTTGATTAACAACATCACAGAACTTTTCGTCTGCAGTCCTTCAAATAAAACAAAATGCAGCACTGTGCCATTAGTTCATTGTTTTCATACTGCGTAATCTATTAGATCCTGTTGAATATTTTTAGACTGTTTAAAATAAAACAGTGCAAAGGCTGTCAAGGCAAAGATTCGGCCATGACAGCAATCACAAAATAGATTTGGTTAGATCAACAGATAAATGGTTCCTAACTGAAATACATGTAGAGATTTGTTAATAAAAACTCCAACTTTTATAGGAATTAAATTTCAGTAACAAAAAGCAAACCTAAAAATGTCTGTTGTTTCAAATTCACTGGTCAATACTTAGCTTTTACCTTTTGACAGACAAATGCAGCTTATTTACAGAGAAATGTATCAGATATTAAGGCAACTAAAAGTAGCTCCTTAAATGTGTAAATATTCTTTATAATGGATAATTTTCAGCTTATTTCCACAATTTTAATGGCTGTTGAGCAGCTCAACATTCAGAGGGAAAAAACAGATTTAAAATAGTTTCACATGCCACCAACACCAGCTTTTCAAGTCTGAGGATACGTGTGCATGCACTTAAAAAAACCCTACAACAAACAGCTATTCTTTTGTCATATTCAGTGTTTTGGTGGCTGGGGCAGCACGTGGCTTTTTTTCTTGTTTGTTTCTTAGTTTAAACACAGCATTGAGTTGACACAAATACTAATAACTTCTTGTTCTGGAAAAGATTTCAGTGTGCTTCTGTTAGTTTCTAATATTTATAAAACTTCTAGAAAATGTAAACATGACTTTGAACTATATAGCTTCCTGGTAAGAGTAGACTGTAAGTGACTTCAAACTACGTGGTAAGCACGCACTATAGGTGACTTCAAACTGGGTAGTTTGCATATTTCTAAATGATGTTGTTTAAAGTCACCTGTAGTCAAGGCTTACCAGCAAGCAGCACGATGTAATGGCCTTTCTGACCTACAAAATCAGGTGCAGCAGGACCTTATGCTCAGTCAGATGCTACAAAATTCTCACCCATGCCATTTACCACTCCTCAGCTGGCTCATCCTAGCCTTTAGAAACCACGGCCATTTTTCCTCTTCTACCCACACCCACATGTCTCATGGGCAATCCTATTTAAACACTCCACGGGATGGGGAAAGATAGATCACACGGGGAAAAAGGTGAAACCTCGGAACCTGGCTTTAAACCAGTTCCTGCTGCACCCCAAACTGGGTGTCACAACATCCTCTAATTCTAGCCTGGTATCTAGGCGTCACCTCCTCCAAGCCCTCTACTGCTTGCCATCACACCTGCTCTCTACTAAGTGCCATTAATAGGCCACTTCTTGCTTATACATTTATGTAATAAATGCCTCAACTATTATAATGAAAGAACATATTTAAGCCCAGTTTATTCAAAGATGCATGTCGGTGAAAGAGACACTAGCACTGCGTCATCTGTTTGCGTGCAGTCAGCCAGAATGCAGCCTCAACCACCTTCACCCAGTCTAACCCCTCCAGCTCCAGAGGGAGCGCTGGGCCCCTCTTCCCACCCCTCTCCATGGCCTCCTGCCTCCTCTTTGCACTTCCTCAGGTGAAGGAAGCGCTGCACGGCAACCCAAGTGTAGAGCCAACGTGACTCAAAATAGGGCAGGTTCACCTTACATGAGCTGTGCTGAGATTACAGCTTCTTGTCAAACTGAGCCATGCCACCATCAGCTCGCGTCCTCCCATATATCACATTTATGTGGCCACACATCTGCAAGTCAGCTGAACTCACCAATCAAAAGGAAACTAATCCCAAGCTCCATCTTTCCTCCAAGAAGATTCACATAAAGCTAAAGCAACTCACCCACAGGCCACATGGTGGCCAGACCTAGCACAAAGACCCGAGAGCCATTCAAGTGATGGAAATGCCCCCCTCTGCAGCAGCACTAACTTAAATTCACTTAATGGCATCGGCAGATTGTAACTGAAGCTCCAAATCTGAGTGCACGCTTCTGGGAGCAGCACTACAAAGGCATCTTTCCATGACAATAACTATGACAGATGGGATCCCATCAGCACATGAAAACACAAGGCGTGTCCTGACTGACTCGGTTATCAGGACTAAAGTAATAGTTTTGGAAGCTTCCTATTACATGTTCAACAGGATCCGTGTTGCAAAAGGAAGAGTAGGGATTCCACCAAAACAGATGCTAATGTAAAGCAAAGCTGACACTTTGTGACGTATCCAACTCCTGAGAGGTAAGAGGACCTAAAAAGGTCTTCCAGCTAAAGAGGTCATACAAAGACATCATAAAGACTCCAGAGCCAGAAGCAACTACACAGCAGTGTGGCAGATCTCTGCATGTTAATCCAGATACCGTCAATTTTTACATGTAAGAAGATAAGCTCTTTTTAACTCACTTGTATTAACAGCATTTCAGAAAGAGGACACAAAGCACAGTGGTAAGCACTAGACAGGTTAACTCTCCCAGACATCCAACACAAGGTCACAGGTCCTTCAGGAACCTTGCTTAAAAGTTCTTCTCACCCCCAAAAGGGCTGGTTAAAGACTTTCCCCTTTCCAAGAGTCCTGCTGTCTGCTGACACAGCCACCCCACAGACCATCATTTAACCGCAAGATCTCAGCTCTTCAGTAAGGAAATAGATAGTTCCATAAAAGTGTCAGCTCACAACCAGGAGTGGGACGAATGATCAAAAAAGCAAAGCAAATGCCAGGAACGATCACACTATAGATAGGGAACAGAACAGAAAACATTATTAAGCACTATATGAATCCATCAGGCTGCTGTCTCTTGGATACTCTGAGCGATATAGAACCAGAAAAGAAAGAGAAGGCTGATAAAGGATGAAAAGAAGATAGGGAACGGTACCTTCATAGCAAGGGGCTACAACTGCACTTTTCCGACAAGAAAAGGAATAGTTGAGAGAGGGTGGAAAAATCCTGTGTGGCATGAAGCAGGGAAATTGAGAGAAATTACTAGCCATCTCTTAATACAAAAGCTAGAAGGTATTAAATACAACTAGCAATTTCGAAAAACAAAGGACCATAGCTTTTTTCCACACAATATATAGATTCCTTGTCACAAAGCGAGGCGAACGCTAAAAGCAACACAGGCTGAAGATGTTATTGGGCACAATCACGGTTACAAGAATCCACTTACAACATTAAATACCAACACACTGAATCTGCGGATAGACAGTTCTCAGAGGAAGTCACTCACCTTGCCAAAATCCCTCTCCCCCGAGTGCCCACCATCAGAGACTGGATACTGGGCTAGGTGGACCTCTGCCATGCTCCTGTGCATATTTCTTACCTCCTTTTTTTCTTTTTTTATATTTAATTATCTTAAGTAGATCTTAAGTAAGGGCAAGACCCTGGTTTAAGATGCACTGTTTACATCGCTACCAAACTGATCAAGCAGTACCGTGATTTCTCAGACAAAAGGGACTAAACAAGACTTCTGGGGTCACTGCGTTCTGGGTGCTTTCAATCCCATCTGAACCAGTTAAGTTCCACTTTGAAAATTTATATACATTTTGTAATTGTAATATTGCATCTGAAAATACAGATAGACAAGACACTCTGAACCAACAGTGCCATGGAAGGAGCTGAATGTATAAAGGAAAGGAAAACATTTGGGAAGGAGGGGGTGAAAGCGAGAAAATAACTTCACTTTTAATTCCACTCATCTTCCATATAATTTGTCAATACATTTTAACAGCTTGGTGGAAAAAAAAAGCTACTGAGAAGTCTCTTATACATACACGCCTACCTGCACAAGTGTCTCTTGTATATCACATGCAAATTGTAGTACATTCAAGGATAAAATATGACTAAAGCAACTTTTGCTGTTCTGACAAGAAAAGGGCTAATTTGAGTTTAATTACTTAAAAGTATTTTAAAACATTCTCAAAAACCCTTAATTTCTTCTACTACTTGATTACAAATTAAAAAAAATTAGATATGCTTATTACGAATTTCATCTATTTCTCTCTAAGTATATTTAATTACAAAATCCTTACAAAACAAATAATATCTTCTACCTTATAATACCAAATTTCTGAGTTACAGTCTGTCTTTGGGAGAGAATCAAACTGTTTTATTGGGGGGGAAAAAAGATTAATCCAGCAATATTTATTCTCGCCTGTCGTTTGTGACACTGTAACTACTTTGCATGAGAAAGTCTGAGGAGTAACTACTCTAATAAAGGACTTGAACTTGCAAAACACACAGTCCTCCTTTCTATGCTTAACCATCCCTATGGTCTGAAATACCACACAAATAACTTCAGGTAAGCTGATGTGTTTCTGGAATTTTTATCCTCGTATCTTTCATTTAGCATTAAAAAAACCCACACACTTGCACAGACACCAATGGAGGCAGTGCAATGCATATTTCCATCAATTAGTTGACAAGCCAGCAGCATTCTTCAAAAAAAATTTTGAAATATTTCTTTTTTTTTTTTTCAAAATTTGAAAACATGCATATTGCTAAAAATAATATTCAAAAAATATAAGTTTAAAGTGATCGAGTTGTGAAAACAAGCTGAACTTGTTCTTTATCGAACTGTAGGAGTTGCAGATGAAAGGAGGTGCTATATAAGGAATAGCTAGACTTCAACAGAGAATGCGCTGCCAAAACATTTTGGCCTAGATTCTGAAAGGCACGCACCCAAGTTGAAGGGTCATGGAAAGCAGCGCTGTAAAGAAACAATCTACAGAGACCAGAAAACATCACACTCTGGATTATGGCTGGGGTGGGGGGGGCAGAGAGAAGCTGCTTGTGTTTTTTTTTTTTATTTGAGATCTGTGGGGAAAGACGAAATATACAGTGTTTGAACTACATGCAAAGGGGGTGGAGATGATATACAAGCACAATTTTTAAGACAGCAACAAACTACAAGATTTATCTTGTTCCTTTTCCTAACTTGCTGCTGCTCTTCCTCTTGCCTTCTCATTTGCTTTCACGGAATGTGTTATGAGGAAGAACAGATAACAACCGTCGCACACACGCTCCTGAAGAAGGCCAACTTCCAAGAAATTCATACTCTGTAATTTGATTAGTGCCTTAATAAACATATCAAAATTTTTATGAAGAATTTTGGATCTGGCCAACGTTCACACTCAGGAGTAGTACAAAGCATCATAAAAAGGAAATAAAAATCAAATTACAATGAGAGAGATTTGTGAAAGGTCCAGGCTGAATTAATAGCTTCATTAATGGCAAAGAAAAATTAACAGTTTTAAATTCTTACAATTCAAACAATAAGAATACTAATAAAAAGGAAGCTGAAAACGAGTTAGATTCAGTTTAACGTGGAAAAGTACAGGCCATTATATTAAGGTGAGGAGGGGGGAAGGCAAAGGAAGATGCTTGAAAAACAGTACTCCTGTTAAACAGAGGAGATGACTATGAAGAAAACAGATGCTCCTGTGTGCACCAAATACAGAAACACCTCATTGTAAGCTATAGAGAGGCCCTCACTGGAACGGACATATGAACCCCAACCTTTGTGTCCTGCATCCACTAACACCAGGATGAAGACGTCTCGTAACAGACACACAAAACCAACACACGCTTCAGGGACTGGTTTAGAATAAGGAATGAAAATAATGTTTGTGGTAGTTATTAAATTCAGAGCCTTCAAACCAAGATTAACCATAAGTAAGTGTTCAGTAGGGCATAGCTGTACATATGGATAGCGAATGTATTTAATAAGAGTCCCAGCACCATACCTTAAACTGAGTACACTGAAAGCACCAGCTACTGACAAATCTACTTCCCCAAACCTTCAAGGTCTGTGCAAGTCTGCAATTAATAACCCCCTGACCAGTGCAATACATCAGTACTTTTGATGCTTGGCAATAGAAACTAAGTCCCTAGCTGCTGACATGCTACACGTTAAAAAAAAAAAAAATCATCTCATGTTTCCTAGATACAATTGTTCAACTCTTTGACAAGCTTCACCTTACTCTGGTCAGAAGGATGTTGAACATTCTTCTCTGCTTGCCTAACACATACCCCACGGTACCAACCTGGCTTCTTCCACTTGCAATTCTAAAAAGGGCTGCATGCCACATTTTCAGCATAAAATACCACAGGCCATAGAAGCTATCAGAACTTCCTACTCTTCTTACACCAGTGAACCAGCTCATAAAAAGATCTTTACGTAAGAGTTACCTTTGGCATTAACATTAGCCTGATGAGTTACAGTAAAGCAAAAATCACTGGTCTGATTTCAGTATGGTTTTGAATGAAAAGATGTTACACTTGTCCATATTTTATTTTAGTTATTCCTACAACATACCAGCTGCATATATGGTACACTCCCCTTCCCCTGGTAAAAGGCTTGTAGGTGCTTACGTAATGTTACAATTCTGATACGCAGACATTCAATTATACACACCAAAGGCAGCCACATAAGGCGGGATGTAATCTGTTCAGACCAGCACAATTTCTCTTACTGCTTCAGCACATTTCTTAATTGACGACACATCTCAAATGTCTCAATTAAAAATTAATTTATATGAGGACCAGGGAATAAAAAAAAAAAAGCCTCCTAACTACACATCAGTCCTTATGAAAACCGTGCTTCCAAGTCTCATGAGTGCATACACTTTTGTTAATGGCAATTTTCAAATCAATATCCTACGATAAGGACTTCAAACGCTTGTCCAACTGATGCACCCGGGCAATTGCAAGTACTATTTAAATTTAAATTAAAAAAAAAAGAAAAAAGAGCCTGAAGTCTACTTCAGCTAATACTTCGAGTAATACTTCACACGGCAAACAATAAGAACACGTTCACGCTACAGCTTCACCGTAAGCAAACGAAGGACGCTTCCTAAAGTACAGCGGAGCGGGAGTCAGCGTCGGTCACAGGGCCCCCAGTGCCCGCTGCGCCCTGCACCGCCCGGGCGGAGCGCGGGAGGAGGTGCTGCCCCCCGTCCTCCCCTCCCGGAGCAACCGCCCTGGCCCCAGCCCCGCGGCTCCCCCGGGGCCAACAACTCACCGCCGCACCGGCCGCAGCTCCCACCGCCCGGCCCCGCGGGCTTTTATTCTGCAAAACCCCGTGGTGTGGGGCAGGGGGGAGGAAAGGGCGAGAAATTCGCGGCTTTCAAACAAAATAGACGCCGTCCCCATATGCTGCCTTCCCTCCCCTTTCTCGCCCACCACTCTTTTTTTTTTTCTTTTGGGGGGGGGGTGGATTCCGGTGGCCGGCGGCAGACCGGGCCGTGCCTCCCCGCCCCACGCCTCGGGGCGAGCAGAGCTCGGCGCCGTGCCCCGCTCGGGCGGCGAAGCGGCCGGGGCGCCCCGAGGGCTGCGCCCCCCGCGCCGGGCAGGGAAACGCCGGGAAAAGTTTGAGCGGGGGAAGGGGCGGCGGCAGCTCCGGCCCCGCCGCCAGCACCGACGCCACCTGGGAGGCTGGCCGCGGGGGAGGAGGGGGAGGAGGAGGAGGAGGAGGGGAGGAATGGGAGTTTGTGCGGCGCCCGCAGCCCGCGCCCTGCCCGACCCTGCGCGCCCCGCGCCGG
>VYZW01061693.1:0-18722 GCA_013401315.1 Balaeniceps rex | reverse complement strand
ATTTAGCAGTTTCTTTTTTGCATGCTGGCAACATGTCTGAGACAAGTGTTGTACGGACTATGTAAGTTTCTTTTTTGCCAGTGCATTCATATGTCTTCTTATCCAGGCAAAGGTAGTCACAAGAATGGAAGATGCTGTAATGTCATTCAGTTTCCAGCTGCAGAATACTAGGTGGTGTAAGAGTGTAACATATTTTCATAGTGGAGTAGACTTGTGTTATGAGATCAGAGATGAAGAATTAATTTCTACTCTGCATAATGGACAACTTAACACTNTACATATAGAAAGCCATAATCTGTCAAAGTCCACTCAACTTGCAAATCTCTACTAATATTTTTAAATAAGTGTGTCACTATGGGAGGAGAGGTTGGTTTTTCATGGGTCTACACTCTCAGATGGGGGAAGTGTTTTATTGAGATTCTTGACTTTGCAATAGGAATTAATATAAAATCAATGTTCAACTTCTGCTTGTCTGCTCTGAGTTGGAATAGAAAGAGAAAGGGAGAGCAGTGTTTCCCTGCAGCTTCCTATGAGACCAAATACGTGGGGTTATGTGCATTATGGGAATGGGGAGATGGAGGGATGGGATAGGATTTTGTAAGGAGTGCCTGTTTTGCCTTTTTTTCCTTCATCCTCATCCTTGTTCTTCAGTGAACAGTGTGCTATAGTGATTTGTGAGTCTCATCTTAAACAGTAATGTTTATTCAGTGGTTTCCCCCAAATTTGGCAGTTGATAGTCATAAAAAGGAAATGAAAAGAAAAAGGATTTTGCAAGTGCTTTTCCCTTTGCCAAGCCTGGAATGTAATTTAGGACAAAGGGAGTTCACTAGCTTCTGGAGCTTTCTCCAAGCTAAATTGCAAATGTCTGATGCAAACAATGTTGGTTCACACAGTGTTCTCTTCCTTCTGTTTTTATTTTTTAAAAGAAGGAAAAAAAGACCACAAAAGTACTTTTACATTCAAAAGTGTCAATCCACTAAATATAACGTTTTATCACAGCCCCCTACCTGATGTCAGATGATACATAGTACATAGGGTGAGATATGAAAACAACCTTTCATGTTTTAGTAGCTCATAAAGTTTACTAGGTTTGAGAAGTAATTTGTGATGCGCTTCTGCCATCCTACAGTCCAATGAAACAGTTGTCCTGAAGCTGTGTAACGATATGTTTTTGCTCATTCCCTTCGTTCGTTAGTTCGTCATGTCACTAACAGGTTATCACTTCAGAGTGTAGGAAATAATGTTGACATGGTCAATAAGTATCTTGGGGCGGTAATTCCCTCTAAAATGGGTAGTTTCAGTTAATCATGTACAGAAAGATAAATGACAGATTCAGGTCATCTAGTCCATTATTATAGTCCATGTACTATCATGAACATATTGAGAAGTACGAGAGGGTTTTATTGTGTGATAGATAGCTACCTAAATTTATATACAGATATAAACCCATTGTTATTCCAGGAAAAAAACCCAACTTTGTGTTGTGAATGAAGCCCTGGAAGGAGAAATAAATATGAATCTAGAGTAAGTATTATGTTAACAACTACGCAATATCCATTCTATACCTAACGGTTTTGATTTTATGGCATATTCTGTCCTTTTCCGGAGCTTTTAATTTGAAAGAGACAGATAGAGAAGTAACATGTGCACATGGACAAGAGAGGAATTCCATCTGCAAAGTGGAAGTTCTTTTTTCAGTGAAAACTTGGTGACAATCCTCTGGGGAAGCTTGTTTGTTGCTTTATTGATCAAGTAATCACGATAATCTTAATGGTGTTTTAGTACTGATTCTTGTGCATGAACTATATTTAGAACGTGCAGAATCATCTGAGAGTTTGGAAATAAAAATATGTTTATGGCTTCTTTATCATGAAACGTGGAATGTTTAGAATATATGTGTATTTGCATTTTATTGTGGATTAGTGCTGAAAGCATACACGTCTTCTTTAATGTCACTTTGTAGACTTGAGAACATTATTCTTGGGCTTCTTATGCTTATTATGATGAGTAATTTGACATGTTATACAAATCACTTGAAAAATTGTCTTACATATTACTGCTGTAGCCATAAAATATATAGCTTAATCTTGTTTTCTGTAATCTACATATGATAATTACAGGTATATTGATAACTTTTTTCCTAGACCATCTTTCTCTCGGGAAGGTAGTATTTCCTATTCTGTATGCTAGTGTTCTGAAAACAGTTTTAAATCTTCAGAGTATAGAGTCTTCTATTGCTTTGCTGGTCTCATTCATCTTCCTGTCAGGAAGGTTTTCTAGATAGGCAACTTAATCATTTCCTATGAATTTATTTTATACTTTTAGCTATAGGTACTGTTTTACCTTCCTAAAAAAAAAAAAAAAAAAAAACAAAAAAAACCCAAAAAACCAACCAAACAAAAAACTTAAGAAAAAGAAAAGAAGTTCCATTTACTTCAGCATCACAACTTCAAGAAGCATGTGGTTTTCCTAAATTTCAAGCATGTTGGGGCCAAGTTTGTATGTCACGCAGATGTCAGAATTATCTTGGAAAGCAAAATCTATGTTGCAGAATGCGTGGATCATTTTGATTTCCTTCTTCCACTAGCATAACCAGAACATAGTTTTTGTTAAATGTCTGCTTTCTGATGTGTTGCTGCCTCCCACGCCCAGATAGTGATAAATTTTGAAATAAACCCTGTACAAATTCTCCGTAGAGATGGGGAGGTTGGCAACAACTATTTTTTCCCAATAATTCACTTCAATTATGACAAAACAAAATTACTAGTGTAGATACAGCAGCTGATATCTGCAATTCCTCTGTAAATCAAGGAATGGAAGGTAGCTTTCATTCAGTGACATGTGCTATGCCCTTTGGGGTTGTTATCTTTCTCTTTGAAACTTGGTATGAAAGCATATTCACAGTACAAAGTTTTAAACTGAGTTTTGTTTTGCTTGTAATGCCTATCTCACACAGTACGACACCAAACACTGGTCTGTGGGCCTCAGGCATTTTAATGACTTGGTTTTCTATGGAAACATGCTTTTTTTGGGTCTGTAATTTTGGTGGTGATTTGGGAATGAACCAGCAAAGTTAAAGCCTTTGAATTGATTTCAGTTCAATGACATCTGCCTTCTTCAGTATATAGGTAGAAATGGACTTTTCTGAGCTGCTATTTTTAATTTTTTTTCCAGTTTAGTTTAAGGTTTTAATATCCCTTTTGCAGCAGTTGCCTGCTAGTAGCAGACAAGATACCTCAGTCATACTGTGCCTGAGTGCTACTAAGAATAGAGAGATATCTATCTTCGATTTTAAGAACCCTACCTGCTACTTTATTCTTAAGTTTTTAATAAACATAATCTGTGTTTTGAACCACTAATTGTTACTGAATTGTTGCCTTTCTGTAGCAGGCCAAACATGAGGAGATCAAATACAACAGAGCAACAGGTTTATTATATTCCTTATCTCTCTCTAAAAGGAACAAGTCATACCACTAGAATTGCAACCTTATTTTTTCTCTCCCTAGCTTCAGATTTATGACCCAGGGATATGAACGTGTAGTTCCTCCTGGGACTTTGCAAGAGTAACTTCAGTGATTGTATGCTCTTGAGTTCCAGAGAAACTGCCTATGTGCAAATGCATGTGGTAGATAAACATGCCCTGTGGTGTATCAAGTAAATAGAGCCCTCCTTGAGGAGGTCAAGGTCTCTGTCAAGTATTCTGCTTTGTTTAATTACTGTTTTCTTGAGCAATCACTGCTATTTCTCTAGCTTTGGTAATGTGCCCTTTGATGAATCATCTTTGCTGGTTAGCTGCTTTGTCTGTAGCCTAGACCCACTGTGTATAATTTTAGCCTAACCCATCAATGCATTTTGGACCATACTGCCTAACTGGCCTCTCTGTTCTTTCATTTTGGCTGAGCCACGTGGCAGAAGTCTCTGAAGTCTTGAGATTTGGCTTAGCCTGTGCCCCAGTGCGTAGGCTGCCAGTGTGAGTTGATCCCATTGCTTGCCCTTGAAGCATGCACGTTTATGCCATCGCAGCACTGCTGAACTGGGGCTGTCAGGTGGTCCTCTTGCCTGTCGCTGTTGCTGTAGTTACTGTGGGGGAATTTGCCCATTCATGTGTCTGGAGAACCATGTATTTATTTAATGCTGCAACCTGGATCCCCTAACTTATAATACCATAGGATTACATAGATCACGTGAAGAGGTTAGTGGTACCCCAATTAGTTGTCTGAGCTGATGTGAATCTACAGTAAACATGTGAGTAGTGTAGCTCCCTGCCCCAGAGATTTGAGAGAAGATGAATTGTGTTTTTTAACTGCAGCAGGCTGACTGTAGATGGGACAGTAAGATTTTTGTCTCATTATAAAACATAGTGCATGTAGTTTCTCTCATGAGATAGATCTTGTTAGGCAGCCTCTGTGGGGACAAGTCACAAGACATTCTTACTTTCATGTTAGCAGGTTGGATTAAATTGTGCTTGATGAGAACAGATTGATACTTTGATTAACTACACTGCTTTACAATTTGTGGTGACTTGTTCTCTGTTAGGCTTTTAAGCAGATAGCTTTATCAGTGTAAAACATATCTTCTCCCACCCACACACGGAAGGCATAGTGTCTTTGCAGATACTGGGTAGAAAAGATTGAAGAAAGCTGACTAAATGTGAAACGCTTGCTTGAGGTAGACAAAGGACAGGACAATTGGTGGACTGCAGCATTGAAACATGAAAGAACAAATGAAGGAGGAGGATAATTGTTAATGTAGTTTAAACTGTTCCTCTAGTAATCTGCTGCAGCTTTCTTGCTAGTAGAGCTTCTGAAGATGAGTAGTACTTAACCAAAAAGAGGATCTCTGATGCAGTGGCTTTTAACCACTGACATTTTCTCAGTTGCCTACTACAGGCCTATTGCTCTCTAGTGAAAAAGCAGTAATCCATCTGCATTCTGGTGGTGAATGTATAGGATCGTTAAGGGTGGGGATGTGAGTGTTCTTCAAAGGCTTGCTTTTGTAGCAAAACTTACCACAAGTGGGATGAATTCTTTCCTTTGAAAAGATTGATGTCTTCCTTTGAAACACTCTTGTTAATAAAATTTAAACCCTCTTCCTGATCATAGTCCCTAAAGAAAAGCTGACAAATTTATGCAGAAGGCTTTCTTTTAAATCAAAAATAAACAAACCCTGAACAAGGTCCCTTTTAAGCTGGAACTAAGTTAAGGCATGGTAAAATTTGCCACTTATTTTTCCTCCTACCCTCCCTCATCCACTTATCAGAGACTGCAGAGACATGATTGCATAGCTATGCATAAGACCATATAATTTCCCTCTGCTTCTTTGAAGTTGTCTAATTTCAAGCGGCTTTATGCCACACTGATCCATGAAAATGTTTTGATATATGCTGTTTCTTTCACTTCCATTGAGGCTTTTTATCCATCTCTCCATTGTCTCTTGCGTACCTGGACTGACAGGGTGGAAAGCTTTGGCTGGTAGAGCAAAAGCGTACAGTACCTGATAACAGATACTGTACACTTGTGTTTGAGAACTGTTGGAGGACACAGCATCTTAGCATTTCAACAGAAGACAACTTTGATAATTAAATTGCAGAGCCTTGCAGCATATTTTGTGTCTACCTTACTGTATTAGGCAGTGTATCTTTTGTCTGTATGCTGTGCATTGCCTGGGAAGCCCCAGTCCTGCAAACTTCTGTGCTACTTTTTTTAAATTCAAAAGTGAAACTTTTGAAAAGAGACACTCCAGTGGGAGTGGACTTCACAAGGGACTCTCTGCTAGGCTGCTCTTCCAGTGTACTTTGCAGTAAAATAAGTACTTCTGTTGATTGGGGAGTTCAGCCCTGTAATCAGCTGTGGAAAAAGGGTTGATGATTTACAGACTTCTGAAGGAAAACTGAAAGGAGATCTCCTCCACGAGTCCAATGACTGGGTCTCAATCTCATCATTAATCTAAAGCTCAGTGCAGTTGTGGACTGCTGCTTTTTTTTAAACTGGAAATAGGTGGAATTGTGCTAAAGTTTTATGCTCTCTTCCTCCTGTTCTCATTCACTTACCAGAGACTGCACAGACATGGTTATAGACCAATGTATGTGACTGTATAACTTTCTCTGCTGCTGCTTAGGGAGAAAACAGGTGCTTGTTAGCATGTTTGTATATGCAACAGTCAACCAGATTTGCAGGAAAAAAACCCCAACCAACTAACCAAGCCCATATTGAAAGGTGTTTAATATGAAACCATCAAAGTTTATGTAGGTGCAAATTAGTTGCCTAATTTCAAAAGCTGTTGTCCAGTTACACAAAGAATATAGGAAGATCTTAGGGGAGACAGTGACTCGTCTCTTTGAATGCCAGTTCCCCATGTGTCTGATGTGTACGCTGGTGCTTCTTGTTCCGCATGGGGATTGTTAAAGGTATAAACCCTTGGTGGTAGGGGCAGGTACCTCGCGTAGGAGTGGAAGGATTAGAGACAAAAGTGTTGTCAGTATAGGCAATTGAAATAGCTCTAGCAGGCATATGTAAGTGGACTTGGCCTTGTAATAGGGTTAAATGACTGATAGATAAGATATGGTTGAATTGCAGAAAGATTTATCTGCTAAGAGGGTTTTGTTATTGTGTGGCAGGGTGAAAGTATTAAACTGAGCAGTGGTTTTTGGAAGTAGAATTTCAAATGGAGTGCAGGAGAGGTGTATTTGCACTTGTCAGGGCTATCAAATGGTGGAGTAATACCTTCATCAGGATTTAGCAGAGAGGAAAAGCTAAATTATTGTAAAATTTTAACCATGAACTGATTAAAATAAACCATTGCTTTTGTTCTCGGTGGCCCCTATGTTCACCTTTACCCCTTCCTCCATGAACTGATGTTTTATAAATTAATTTATTTTCTCACCTTTGGACTCAATATGGTCAAGTTATTTGTCTTGTTTAATTGGAGTTAGCTTTACTTCACCGGGAATAATGTGCTGTTGCAGTTACTGTGACACATTTGGCCTTGCAAAATAATCAAGAAAACCTACTAATCTAGTAACAAAATCTGCTTACCACAAATATAATGAATATATTGTTTCTGCTGCTGCTCTAACTAGAGCATACTAACTTTAGACTGATACATATCTTAAAAGATAGTATCTCTTCCAGTTCAATTACTTTTCTTTTTTAAATAGGTATGCTGTTTTTAGGATCTACTCTGTGACCACTTAAGTTGTCAAAAGCTTTCTATGCTTTTTGAAACAGAGAGTTTAAAGTCTTTGAAGCCTACACAATCTATTAGTGTTTTCTATTACTAAGGAAATCCCAGTGTCCCAAGATGCTTTCCAAACTGGAAATATTCACTTCCTTAAGGGAATTGATTTGATCTTAGAAATATTATTGCACATTGCAGTCTGCTTGTTGCTGTCTTGTTACTTTTAAATTAGAGATGATTAAAAAGCCATAGTATTTGCTGCTGTGAGGATAATGTCTGTGTTCTCTCATTACTCTTAGATTTCTGATCCGATAGCTGGGCTAGATGCAAGTGAACTTAGCCCTTGTCAGCTTAATGTTTGCTGCAGGCAAGTTGTTTTCAGCTAATAATTTAAGTTTGGTATTTTTGTTTTTCATTTGAAGCTTTGTACAGTCTGTTTATGATGACTTTGTGCAGTAGGAGTGAACATTCAGAATGAACTGTTTGATTGAATTTTACTGAGATGTTATTGTTTTTTACCAAGGGACGAACGATCTTTTTCATTATTCTTTGTTACTAAAGATGTAAATGGCTTTAATCTTGTGATTGTATGTATGTACAGTATGCTGTTAGGTGCAGGTTTTAGTTAGAATACCTAAATGCTGGAGATGGATTTGCTATTTTACAGTGTTTGTCAATCACATACTCCCAAAAATCTTTTTCAAGCAATGGGGTAGTGTTTGTGCATGTAATAACAAATATAGTAAATGGACTAGGCAGCGCAGGGGAACCTTCCTAAAAGTTTTCTGTGGTTGGTAGACACTTTTAGAGTTGGCAACACTGAAAGCTCTTGCTGTTCTGATCTAGTGTCTTCTAACTCTGGAAAAGATCTGATTTGAATCAAAATGCTGCCAGTTGTTAATGGCCCATGTATCTGAGAACTCCTAGTGTTGTAACTGGAGTGTGCCCAAATTAGGATTTGGAAATGGCAGGAAGCTCTTAAATATCATAGAATCATAGGTTGGAAAAGGCCTTTAAGATCACCAAGTCCAACCGTAAACCTAACACTGCCAAGTCCACCACTAAACCATGTCCCTAAGTGCTATCTTGGATAAATAAGACCTTGGGGGACTTCATGCAAGAGATGAGGGGACACACCTGCTTGTCTTGGAGGCTTCTTTCACAGAGGCTGTATCTGTTCTTTATGCATGGTGGCTAGACTTAGGATATCCTTGTGCGGGAAAAGATGTTCATACTACAAGTGCAGACTGTAGCAGTCATCTGCTTAGGCAGTAAGCTGTTAACAGAGGCAGGACTTGAGTGTTCAATAACATAGTGGTTGTTATAAATTCTTACATAAATGTCAATAAGTAGCACTTTTGTGGAAAGTAAGCTTTCCTATTGCACACACAAATGTAACAGTGGCTCTGTCACTGGATCTCTTGGCATCTTGGTATATTTTGAATGTGTGTGAGAGGTGTACCATTTCTGTTCACTTTAGGTCTTCTGCAGAAAAGTAGGGCAATATTTCAGGAGTCTGTAACGACCAAAGCACCAGTATGGAACCTCTACCCTAAAAAAGTGTGTTTAGAGAGCTACAAGATAGAAGTAGTTATTTAAAGGAGGGTCTGATGGGGCGGGAATGAGTACTGTCTTGAAGTTTGTGGAGTAGAGTCTGAGGCTGGGATACAAAACACGCATGAGGAAAGAAGAAAATTGCGAAGGCTAGGGAGGACAGAGAATTAGAACAGATCAGAGGAGAAGTGAGGGTGACAGGTTAAATAGTTTGGGATTGCCTGTGTGTGGTACATCCTAGAGCTTTGCATGCATCTCAAGAGTCTTACATCACTGATCTTTGACTTTTTTTTTTATCAGCATTCTTGAAGAAAGCCATAATCTCCCTTAGTGTTGTTTACTAGCTTAAATAGTGGAGGCTGATCTGAAGTTTCTGATTCTACTTTTGGTATCATACTGCTGTACCGCTGATAGAATTTGTCATGTGATATCTAGATGTGTAGTATCAGTTTCTTTTATTTAAATTCTTAAATAACATGGAAAGTCTACATTGAAGCAAGCTCTAAGTTGTAAAGTCAAACAACTCATAAATTCCAGAATTGAGCTTGCCTCTGCTTCGTTAATTAAGTTCTCTCGCTGCACCTTATGATACCATCTTTAATTACACAATCACATTAGTTTTTCCAAAGCTGCTTGCTTCACTTCATGCACAGGACAGATCTGCTCAAAGGGTGAATCAGGGCTGTGCAGTGAAGGCCACTTTTGCCTGGAGGAGTCTGCTGAACTTTTGCAGAAATTGCAAGATTTCTGTTTGAAGGAGAGGGCTGACAAAGAGCGAACTGGCAGGAAGTAGACAGGTGATCTGAAGAATACATCAATTAAATATTCCTTTGGATTATTAGGTATGGTATTAGGCAAACTACTTAGAGCAGGCTTTTTCTAAATGGTCTCTAAGCATGCATCTTGTTTTCTGAGTGTTTTTTGGTAGAAATGTTGAGCGTTCGGAGCTGCAAGCAGAAGTCACCAGTCACCATTGAATATATAGTGGTACCTATTTAAGTCAGTAATGATAAAAAAAAACAGATCTTAGGTCTCTGAAGTTGGGTTCTCAAATCCACTTGCTACTTAGATCTCTGATTTTTTTTTTTTAAATATTTTTTCTCTCTCTCCCCCCCCACCCCCCATCAGTAATGTAGAAATAGTACTATTCATTTTTCCAGGACTGCTTATGAAGTAGCAGTATACTGGAAGGTGCCTCCAAGTAAATAAGCATATGAACCAAACTGCTGGGAATGAGTGTGCTTGAAAGTCTAAGACCAGTGTGACATGGAAAAGACAAGCAGGAGAGAAGCGTGAGTAGAGTAGGGGGCCAAGCAGTAGAGAGACTTTGATAATATTTTATAAGGGATTACTTCTGTTCCCAGCACTGGCTGGCTCTCATGAGCTAATTCTCACTGGTTTTGCACAATGCTCTCCAGTGTATCTGGTTCCAGGTGGTTTATTATCTCGGGAGTAGCTTGTATGGAGTGCCAGCTTTGTTCTGGAAGTAGTGTTACCGAAACAGATAAACTGTCCGGGATTTATCCTGGCTTCTCCACACATGGAATGTTTTATCTGCAAAAAGGATGAACTAATCATGTTAATTGTATTGCATGAGAGTGTTTAGAAAATGCAGAGGAAATGCATCTTATGTGCTGTAAGAAGTAAGGGTTGGGATGGAGGGGGAGACCCTGAGTATGCAGTTGAATCTTGTTGAATCTTGAGCCTATGAATATACATATATAGATACAGGGGAATGCATAACCATCGTTTGCTTTTTGCTTGCTTCAGAAATCTTAAAGTTGTGCCCTGTGTATTTTTTGACATTTTGAAAATGGCAAAAATTGCTGCTACTTTTGAGACAGGCTTATGCTTTGCTGTGCTAACAGTTTCAAGAATACAAGCAGAGCACACATGCAGGGAGCAGAGCTGTCCACTGTAGAGAAAAGATTTTTATCTTTTAAGACACATGCAGAGAAATACCTACTATACTGGCAAAGAATTGCTGTATGAGCTGTGGCAACTTACGGTACAAAAATTTCTTCATGTAGTTCACTAAGCCAATATGGTGGGTTGACGCTGGCTGGACACCAGGTGCCCACCAAAGCCGCTCTATCACTCCCCTCCTCAACTGGACAGGGGAGAGAAAATAAAACAAAAGGCTCGTGGATCGAGATAAAGACAGGGAGAGATCAGTCACCAATTACCGTTACAGGCAAAACAGACTTGACTTGGGGAAATCAGTTTAATTTATTTCCAGTCAAATCAGAGTAGGATAATGAGAAATAAAAACTAAATCTTAAAACACCTTCCTCCCAACCTTCCCTTCTTCCTGGGCTCAACTTCACTCCCGATTTTCTCTACCTCCTCCCCCTCAGCGGCGCAGGGGGACGGGAAATGGGGGTTGCGGTCAGTTCATCACATGTTGTCTCTGCCGCTCCTTCCTCCTCAGGGGGAGGACTCCTCACACTCTCCCCCTGCTCCAGCATGGGGTCCCTCCCATGGGAGACAGTCCTCCACAAACTTCTTCAACGTGAGTCCTTCCCATGGGCTCCAGCATGGGTCCCTCCCATGGGAGACAGTCCTCCACAAACTTCTCCAACGTGAGTCCTTCCCATGGGCTCCAGCATGGGTCCCTTCCATGGGGTGCAGTCTTTCAGGAACAGACTGGTCCAGCATGGGTCCCCATGAGATCACAAGTCCTGCCAGCAAACCTGCTCCAGTGTGGGCTCCTCTCTCCATATGTCCCCAGGTCCTGCCAGGAGCCTGCTCCAGCGTGGGCCTCCCACAGGGTCACAGCCTCCTTCAGGCATCCACCTGCTCTGGCGTGGGGTCCTCCATGGGCTGCAGGTGGATATCTGCTCCACTGTTAACATCCACAGTCTGCAGGGGGACAGCCTGCCTCACCATGGTCTTCACCACGGGCTGCAGAGGAGTCTCTGCTCTGGTGCCTGGAGCACCTCCTCCCGCTCCTTCACTGACCTTGGTGTCTGCAGGGTTGTTCCTCTCACATATTCTCACTTCTCTCTCTGGCTGCGGTTGCTGTTGCGCAGCAAGTTTATCCCTTTGTTAAATATGTTATCACCGAGGCGCTACCACCATCGCTGATGGGCTTGGGCTTGGCCTTGGCCTTGGCCAGCGGCAGGTCCATCTTGGAGCTGGCTGGCATTGGCTTGGACATAGGGGAAGCTTCTAGCAGCTTCTCACAGAAGCCACCGCTGTAGCCCCCCTGCTACCAAAACCTTGCCACGCAAATCCAATACAGCCAATGAACATCCAGGGGCCCTGGGATCCTAATGAGGACTGGAGAAAAGGAGAGCACTTCAAAATGCAGTCTCTAATGAAAATAAAAATCTGCTATGATTTACATGAGCTATTGGAACTTGTAGTGCATTTGTTGTCTTCCTAAACTCTTTGTACATTGTTGTTGTGGAGTTTTGATTTGAGGTTTTTTTTTGTTGTTGTTTGTTGGGTTTGGTGTGGGTTTTGGTTTTTGTTGAGATTTTTTTTTCCCAGGTTTGTTTTTTTTGGGTGTTTGGGGTTTTTTTGCTATGGTCCCAAACTGAATTAAATTAAGAGCCTAGCTGGTTTGCAAAAAGGAGAATAAAAATGTAAAGCTCATGGAGGGGGAAAAAAAANCAAGGAGGGGGAAAAAAAAAAAAAAAAAAAAAAAGAGGGGGGACTGTGTGACTTAGATACTGGTGCTTGAGGGAATAATACGTTTTCTTAAGCCTCTCAAATATCTTAAGCCTCTCAAATGTCTTCGTTTCATTTTAAGTTTCCCCTGCAGGTGTGCAACTACTTTAATACTCAGATGTCTAGGATATTAAATAATGGATGAAAAGAATATTTCAATGTTTGGTCTTATTCTCATAGTCCTCTAATATGACATCTCAATTTATTTAAGTTTGGATACATGAAGGTTTTATCTTTTATGTTGTTTGGTTTTGGTTACTTTGGTATTGATACAGATGCATCCTTCCACTTGCATATGGTGTTCTACAGATGTTTTCAACTGTTCATGATATGCCTTCTGATAGAAAACTTTTATTATTTGTAATTATATCTATTCATGGAAATATTGTTTTAAAAATACAGAAGTAACCTGTACTTTTTTTACCTGTATAGCCTGTGCAACACTAGTTACTAAGCAACTCTGAAAAGAGACATGGTCAAACGGCAAAAATGTCATAATGAAAAACTAAAAATGTAGTGACATGCATAAAATGTTTACTGCATGAGCTTCTGTTATGCTTAGTTATTTCAGTAGCACCTTAATTCAGTCACTGATCTCAAACGTTTAAGCATTAGAAACTATTATCATGAGTAAAAGTTTGAGAAGATAGTCCCATATAACATGCCTTAAAAGATTCCATCCTCAAACTGAATTAAAAGAAAAAAGGTTTTAGTGTTCTCCTTAAGTATGTTCTTTTTTGTTATACACTATAATTTAATGTGAATAGGTATATGCGTGTTTTGTTTTGTTTTTTTAACAGATTTCTGTGGATACCAAAGCTCAAAACACGATATCAATCTCATCATGATGCTTGAACATCTGTAGCTAACTACAAGTTTTTCAAAAGAAATCCAGCATGGCCTAGTTGGCTTGACCTTTGGAAAATTTATAATGTCCTCTGGAACCAGTATCAGCAAAAATCGGCAGGCTCCGAGCCTGCAGGGTGTTGACCCAGAAACATGCATGATAGTGTTTAGAACACACTGGGCACAGGTAATGTTAATTAGTTTTATTGATTTGAAGTAGTCTGCATTAATAGGAATTTGCTTCATTCTTACTTTTGGGAAAATCCTGAATTGCTCAGGAACAAATGTCTTTCATGCAGAATGTAGTAGATGACATTGAAACATTTTAAAACACAAAGGTAATTGACCTTTTAAGGTATGGTTAGCCTTTACTAATCAAACTTTGAACTCCAGATTTGCATCTAAAAGGGAAGTGGTAGGACATGGTAATATCTTATGGAAGGCCTAGATCTTCTTACTGGCTTTCCTAGTGATTCACTGTGACTTGGACCTTGTTACAAACTTCTGCGCTTCCTTTTCTTGTGCTGGGTAAGGCTTGCCTAGCTTTTGTAAAGTGTAGTAGATACATGGCGCAAAGCTGTATGCAATGTTGTTTGTTATGGATAGATGTAGATTATACACTTCAGCATATTCTAAAAATTGTTTGTATATGATCAGGATTATAATTGCTTTTAGGCAAAGATGTTTTGCTCCAGGCACCATAATATAAGGTCTTATTTGCTGCAGTAATATGAATAACTAACGGTTTATGTAAAATTGATTTCTGTGCTGCTGCTTTTGCTGTTTTTCGGCTATCCTGAGAAGCAAGCCAGACAAATGCTGGTGTTTCTGAGATGTTTGCAGTGTCAGAGGAGCCATTGTTCAAGAGCCAGCTCTTCTCACTTAACTCTAGTGATGTTGTCACGTTAGGGGAGCCGCTGTTTCTTTCTGGTTTTGTGGCAACTGTCCTCCACAAAAGTGCTAGACAGTGGTTGTTTCACAGACAAGGAGCTTAGAATTTAATCCAGGGGTGTAAGTGCTGGGATGACAATTGTTACGCAATCCTAAATCTATATTGAGTGTTGCAAGAGTATGTGGGCATCAGTGGCCATTTGGTATCATATAAGATGTGGCAAGAAAAGATCAGGCCTGTGGGCTTCTGCCACTCTTACTACTGCAAGTCATCTCATGATATTGATACTCCTGAGCACAGTTACTCTGGCTGAAGAGCAGGCCCTTTAATTTCAGTCCTCTGTGACAAAGAACCTTATTGCAAACATCATTGAAACTCAGTTTCTGAAGGCTAAGGGAACCTAGTTTATCCATACTTCAGAGAACCCCAAGTTTTCAGCAACAGGACAAGTGACAAATTTAGGTGCTTATAAAAGTGAACAAAAGCATTACATTTTGGCCTCGTACATACCAAATGTGAAACTTCTATATTTAGAAAGCTTGACAGACAAAAACTAAAAGCATAAAGAGAGTTTGGGCTTTTTGTGTTAAGAATTTTGACCTTTTTTTCTTATACAGGTGAGTGCATATTCTTTAAAATCCATTCAAATAACTGATTTGCATTTGTTTCTCTTTAGGTTCTGAAAATCTTAGAGAAGCATGATCCTTTGAAAAACACTCAGGCAAAGTATGGGGCAATTTCACCTGATGAGGCCAGCACTGTTCAGAATTATGTGGAGCACATGCTTTTCTTATTAATTGAGGAGCAAGCAAAGGATGCCTCAATGGGGCCTATTCTGGAGTTTGTGGTCTCAGAAAACATCATGGAGAAGCTTTTTCTTTGGAGCCTACGGCGAGAGTTCACTGATGAGACAAAAATTGAGCAACTCAAAATGTATGAAATGCTAGTAACCCAGTCTCATCAGCCTTTGCTGCATCACAAGCCCATCCTGAAGCCTTTGATGATGTTGCTGAGCTCCTGCTCAGGAACAGCCACTCCAACAGTGGAAACAGAGTTGGTCATCCTCTTGAACCAGCTCTGCTCTATAATAGCCAAAGACCCCTCCATTTTAGAACTGTTTTTTCACACCAGCGAGGACCAAGGAGCTGCCAATTTCCTCATATTTTCCCTGCTGATTCCCTTCATCCATCGAGAAGGAACAGTAGGCCAACAGGCCCGTGATGCGCTGCTTTTCATAATGTCTCTGTCCGCAGAAAACAGTGTTGTTGCAAACCACATAGCAGAAAACACCTATTTTTGCCCAGTAAGTTGTTCTTGGTTTCCTTGATCTTCAATGCTAAACTGTCTCGTCTCTTCTGTATTCTTCTCATCCTTTTCTGCCATTTTTGATAAGGATGTGTTGTAACACATTTGTTTCTGCTAACAGCTATTTCACAAACTAAAATGCTCTTTAAGCCAGACCTACTGCCAAAAGCAGTCTTGCTCCTTGTTTTCCATACAAGTGTCTTGTGCTTTTGGGCCAGCACAAGTGTTTTTGCAGTCACACAGTGAATTGAATTGGGAAACTGATGGAAGTTACAGCAGAACTTGGTGGGAGGGAAACCTGTTCTGTCTCACTGTGAGGCCCCTGTGAGATTCTGGGGGTGAAGGGAGTGAGAAATGGGAACAAGGTGTTCTGAGGCTGTTGTTACTGGTGGCAGTGCTAGCTTAGGTGGGCTGTGCTTGCCACACTATAACTCAGTTCCACAGTTCAAAAAAAAAAAAAAGCATGAAAATAGTGTGAGTGTTATAGAAATGTAGTATTTTGCAAGGTAAAAGGGAGACTTGCTCTTTATCACAGAATTGGACGTTTCTACGGCTGTCTCAGGCAAACCACCATCTTGCTATGCTGTACTCTGTTGCAAAACTTGGTAGTAGTGTTGTGGTGTTAGATCTGGCAAATCAATTTTACTACAAGAATAGAAAACCTTTGCTGTTAAAAGTAATTAATCTAATTTAACAAACAAAGCTGCCCTACTGCAGTTTTAAAGCTAAAGCAGAATGGACATGACAACACCTGCTTCTTCATGCCTTATCACAAAAACCAGTTTGAGATCTGCAATGGATGGGTTCAAAACCCAATACCGTTCTGTAGAAAAGTTGCTCTTGTGTGCCAGTTTTTGGACTGATTCTTTTATCTTCTGCATGGCTTGCATTTTAGTTTAATAAATGCCAGAAAAAATGAAGTGGAGGGGAGCCTTACACAGCTACTAAAGCAGAGAGCTTTAGAGCAGGGAACACTAGAATCCCTGCCTTAAGCATGAGTGCATGACAGCTATTCCAGCCGTAGGTTTCCATTTACTCTGAGATTGCTACATCCTTTGAGCAGTAGGGCAGAGCCAGGTTTGAAGGCTGGAGGGGGCCTACAAGTTCCAGGACAAAACTTCTAAATTATTTCCTTTGTCAGTTGTAAATACTGGATCAAATTTCTTGTGCTGAGAGATTCCAGTTGACCTTGTTTAATAGATGCTGCTAAAGAATATGAACTTGATTCTCAAACTGTCCCCGAGACAGATACCATTATTGGATCCATGCTATAACTTCTATAATTAGATCTTCCAATTAATTAAAAAAAAAAAAAGCAGCCTTTTTACACTGAAGATAAAAGCCAGCTATATTAACCTTCTAACAGCAGGGAGCCATGATTGACAATCATCCTAATTAGGAAGGCTTCTTGTCAAAATGTGCTAAAATCTGACTTCTCTGAACAGTAATGAGACTAGCCTAAGTCTATGATAAAACTTTAATGCAATGCCATAGAATTAGCTCACTAGCACAAAATCTTTTTTGAATTTGAGTATGATGAGCTGAAGGAACAGGTTTTGTTCTGGTGGAAGACTCTGTACAGTCAGTGGTATTGCTGCATATCACTCAAATCAGTGCAGATGTAGCCTCAGCCACTCTGCAAAACATCTAGCACAGTCCTGTGCTGATAGAAGTAGCATTTGGGTGGCAGTGTGTTGATGCGATCTCTGTTTCTGGGGCCAAGTTGGTTGGTAGCATGTAGGGTTTTCTTTACCATGCCTTATTGCATAGTATAGACATGCCCTGGGATGGGGTCTGGCCATAAATCTCTGCTGCCTCATATACCCAAATCAATGGTAGATCTCTGCCGAAGTGAACCTGAAGGCTTTCTTGATACTATTTTTTTTTGAGCTAACTTTGGTTAGCAGCTTTTTCAAACTAGATTGTCCATAGTATTCAAAACTGTAGGTGAGTAAACTATAAAAAAGGAAGGGGACAGGCTGCAGTAAGATACATCACTAACAAATGTTTTTAACACAGAATGTGTAGACAAACTATTGGGCCAAGTTTTCTGATTTTACAGAGATTTTTCTGCCATATCATTTTTATCATGTTTTGACCTGAAAGTTTTCTGAATCTGATTGAAGATATTGTCTGTTCAGTGTTATAATAAGGAAGCAATGTTTCTAAAAAAATTTTAGCAGGATAGCATCTCAAAGTCTCTCCATAAAACTTTGCATTTGTAAATACCTCACAGTTTAGGAAAGTAGGTGTTAAAGCAGGATGAGGTATGGCTCTGTGACGTCCCTGAAAAGTTGAGGCTGCACAGAGGTAGAAAGACTACGGATGTGGGAGGAAAGGGAATTATTACAGGGATGGAATTGGCCAGATAGCAATTGATTATATATTAACAACACATTTGTGTGTTGTTAATAATGTGTCTGGGATTACAAATCACATAGTCAGTGTCTTCTGTGATTCAAGAGAAAGTAAATAAATCAAGGAGCCTGGCTTGCAGAGAGACTCATGACTTGATGGTGAGAAAGAAACTGCTGGAGATACTTGTAAAAGTAGATGAGCATGCAGGGTTGACTTGATAAATGTTAGGAGAGGTTTAAAAGGACACTGCTCTGGATAAAACAAAAAATAAAACCAATCTTGCCCTTCCAGGATGTGAACTCATTAATTTCTTTTCAGATTTTTTTTTTATTGATGTTTGTAAACTTTCTGATTAAAACTCCATAATGTAGTCTATATATGTGCATTATTTTATATGCCCGCTTACAGAATGTGAAGAGTTCTGTTAGTAATTTCAAATGGTAATCCTGTTTTATACCATATACTACTATGAAAATTTTCAAATGTTTTTTACCTAAAGAGATGAAACTGCTTCCAGTGGCTACTCTCTGTCTCAGTGCTTTAGAAACGTAATCTCACATAGAGCCATTTGTGTACTTCATAGCAAAAATAAGAGCTGTTTAAACTTTACAAATTTTAGCAGCTACATCTGCCACTTCTTAACTTCAGTAAGTCAGACAAACTAAAGAATTCTTCTCTTCAAGACATTGACTGATTGTGAGTTCCCTCCTCCTTTAGTGGAGAGTAGTATGTTTTGCTCAAGGTCAGTTTCTTGTGCTTATGGACTAAACTTCCATATGAAGGAGAAATGTGGATAGTACACAGCTCTGAAAATCAGATTACTTACTGAGAGGGTAAGTATGCGTTTATGAATAGCAACTAAATTTTAAGGAGACAATGGAAAATCAAGTGTGCGTTAATTAACAGGTTGCAACAC
>VYZW01061691.1:960-12278 GCA_013401315.1 Balaeniceps rex | reverse complement strand
AAAGTCCCACTGTTATTGGTAGCTAATTATCAATCATGGCTGTATTCTGTGAACATAAATGTGGCATTCATTTACATCTTTCTGATTCTTTGGTCCAAGAACATCATGAGCAGTACAGATGGCATTATTTGCTCCACAGCTCATCTCCTTGACGTGTTCTGGATCTGTGCTCTATTTCACTGATGGGTGTCTGTGGAAAGGTTATGTTCTGCCAGCATATTTACAAATGCCCCCTCTGTCTTCACACTTACTGAAAATTGATTAGTATGGTAAACTGCTGTGCCCATTTCAGCCCAGTAATCCTATTCACAGAATATAAGGCAAGGTTATGCCCTTTGCCACTAATATGTTGCACAGATTTGTGGAACAGAGCCAGGGGAGGAATGTTCTTTTTTTCCATAAGAAAAGAAAGCTAAAAACTTCAAAAGACTGGGGGAAAAAAATTCAAATGCTTTTGCACTGTATTCTATCTGAACTTGTGTTTTCTATCTGAACTTGTGTCTTTGTTCTCCAGAATGTCTTCAAGACAGCAATATGTAAGTGGAAAGACAAGGAGGAAAAACAGATCAGGACAAGACAGCAAGCTAGGAGGAAAAAAACGCCAAAACAACTATGATACAAATCAGATTGCAATCAGCTAAGAAAAATTCTTTTTTCCTAACAGATTCATGTTTTTGAATCTCACTCATCCATATTGTCCTGTCTGTCATCTCCCATAATAAGACAAGTATGTTAGCAGAAAGGCTGTTTATGTATGCAGTTTTTCAAGTTGCATATTAAAACTTATGACCACTTGATGGTAAGTGGAAAAAAAAAAAATGCACCTTCCAATGCAATGGCACATGCCAGAAACCACACATGGGAATATGACATGGCACTGGCCAGAAAAGGCACAACTGCAGTTACTGCTTGAAGTTGCGCAAGAAGAATCTCTGTCATTCTTTTATAATGGTATCAAAGATATTAGAAGTCCTTTCATGGACAAGGGAAAAACAACTGTACAGTTGTGTGTTACAGGCCTGGAACCCAAAGCCCCTAGCTTCTGTATGAATCTACTACAGAGAAAAGTGGCTATGTTTAGGAACATCTTATCCTTCAATAGTTGCATTTTTTAGGGAAATAATGAACCCTTTTGGTTCTTTGAAAGAACGTCTTGAGAAGATCCTAGCCCTGAAGAAAATTTCAGACTGTCTGCAGCCCTGAGAATCCACTCTGCTATTTTGTTCTGCAAAGTCTTTCTTTTTAAAACTTAAGAAAAAGGCGTGAGGAGGGAAGAACCATCCCCTCATTAATTTGTTTATGAAAGAACTCTAGTTTAGCAACATGATTTGCCTATTCTGTTCTCTTATTTACTGGACAAAATCCTAGCACAGTTCCAGTCTTGAACTTAAAAACCTGTCTGATTCAGATTTGCACAGAACTTCTTTGTTTATCTCTTGTCCATCATTCTTCTTTCAGGTTATTGTGACACTTCATGAAACTTTTGCCTACTTCTCACATTTATTTTCAAAATGAGAATGTAGCTATAGGCCCTGGTTATTTAACGAATGCCTAAAAATGTAAGCAGTGCCTCTCATACCCTGAGCCCAGGAAGCCTTAGCCTCCAGAGTTTGATTGTATGATTGTATTTTGCATCCATTTTTTTCAACATTGCTGTTAACATGTTCCTATAAATGAAACTTAGTTTGAATTTAATTTCTCATTTCCCTAATGAGAAATTTTATTTTCTTCCTTTCTTCCTTTCCATTTTTAGGAAACACAGGAGGCTCAACATATGTCGCTGCTAACCCTTTTGGTTGTGGATACAGAACATGGGGTTTTTGAAAGAGGCAACAGAAAGACCTTAGGATGGACGCTGCGCATTCCTGATCCCTGTGGTGCCACTGGAAACGATGAGTGTCTTTTTAAGACTGAATAGACCTAGACAGGCATAGAGGCGTGGGACACTGGGGATTAACTCTAAAGGTAGGGTCAGAGGGAAGATAAGGTTTATAAAACATACAGATTAAAGAGAAAAGAATAAGATTAAGGGGAGAGACACTCTTACAAATCAGTACAGTCAGGACTGAGACTGCTGCATTCTCCTCACTGAAAAGCTAACACTCCCTTTATTCAGAAATGTTCAGAAGTAATAAACAGTGCCTTGAACTCCTCTAGCCTCCTTTCTTTTAACCTTATCCTTCTAGTACACCCCATGTTATGTCCACCAGGGAGATCTTTGACTCTTTCAAAAGCAAGTGACTCAATTAGAAAAGAAGCAGCGTTTGCCACACAGCCCACTCGCTACCGCAGCCTCCTTTAATCCAATCTAAACTGAAAGCATTCATTTATATGTCTGCTCTGTCACAATGGAACATATTGATTATCAATACAGGGACCACATTTTCAAAACAAGTCAACTATAGGGTTCACTGCGTACAATTGTGACACAGTTTTGAAAAGATCCCTGCTCTGTGACATTTACAGATACATTCTCAATAGGTATTGTTTCCAGGGCTTCGTTACCTTTACTGTAGTCCCTTTACTTATCTGGCCCAAAGGGTGGTGGTGCTGAGCTCTTCTTAATACCTAGGAACTGTCTTCTGTTCTGTCATTTCATTAGCATAGTGGGGCTGTAATCCACAAGAAAGCTGCTAATAATGCCATGGTAACAGAAATACATATAAACAGACAGAGGGAACAGTAAATATTGCTAATTCTCAATCAGAAAGTGAATGTTCAGACATATTTCTTTCAAATTCTATTCTGAAGATCCATTTCTAACTTAAAGTGTCAAAACCAGGGTACTTGGCAGGCTTTTAGATTTAGATTACAAAATTTATTATTGATGTTAAGTATTCCTGCCATAACAGTTACTCCATTGAGCCATTGTAAAATCATATTGCTCTAACCCACAATGACTTTCTCCTGCCTGTAGCCAAGAGGTCTTGTCATTGTGGAAAGATCCAAAGAAGCAAAATCTACCAATTATTGCTTCCAATGCTTTTGTGCAAGATGTGTAACTTCCTCTGCATCTTCTCAATGCTGTGCCTGTAGTTATACAAAGTAGCAATAACAACTTCTACTTCTTGACAGCTCATGCCATTAAATAACATGGTCAAAAGAGGTTGTTTTTTTTTTAACTGCCTTATGGAAAATTTGAATCAAGGACATGAATGTTTTATTGATGAGCTTCAGAAACTTGTTCATTTCTTTTGTCATGGGTTCTTTAACTGATATATAGTTCCCAAGACTGTTCTAGATGCTGTACTTAACAAGTCTTCTTAATCAGCGCTACCACTGTTTTAACACAAAAAGCATAAATTGCACTGTAGTCTCTTTGAGGGTAAGGCTATAGCCTAAACTGAGACTTGCTCAAATTTTGAAAATAAAAACCAACAAAAAAAGTGAACCTGATTTTCAACCATACTCCTGGACAAAATATTTTTAGTAGAGAAACAAACCAAAGAAAAAAATAATTGAATTTCCAAATCTGAATATGAAATAATTACTCGTATTTTAGTTTTCCACTACCCTATTTGATGGCTCCTGAAACACCTCTGGATACTGTAGAATTAAGCAATTATTGACAGAGATGGAGTAATTCTAAGCAAGCAAGAAGGGTTAATATCTGAGGTAGTTTGAAACGCAGTAATGTCATTTTATATCTTTGTTTTCTTCATCATTGTCGTCCTTTTGAGATAGTGATTTGATGATGTAGTAGTAGCTATGTGATACAATATGAATGTGTTTGGACACTTCTCTACTGCCTCATTTCAGCTTGATTTCTGCATGGGGCTTTGGCCCCATGGCTTCTGTTTTTATTGAATTAAAATCTCCTTCATTTCTACATGAGTTTCTGTGGCTCAGCCAATAACAGACCTTCCCATGGGTCCACGTTCAATGTTTTTTAAATCTGTCTCTAATTTAATAATTTCTCAGAGTTTGTGTCATCTGGCATCTGGAGGGATTCAGATTCTAATTCAGACACCTTATTTTAGTTTTCTACAAATGCTCTAGATGTCTAAGTGCATGATCACGGCCACCCATGCTGTGATCTGTTCTTAGTTCACTGATCAGTTCACAGTGTCTGTCATTGAAGCATGCTGTTGATCACCAATCCATTCCACATGTCTCTGTTCCTATATCTAGTGAAGAAATGGATGAGGAAGTATTTGGGGATCTTTGAAAAGGAGATAGTTTAGAGACGTCCCAACACAAGACGGATCCTTCTCACCTAACTTTAGTCATCTGCAAATTTGGCACCCAGTATAAGTTCTTTGGCTAGACTCCTGGAATTGACAGAGAATGATAAATAGCTCTAGGGTGCCACAAACGTAGGTGTCTAAGAAAGCTGGGACAAGTAAGATGGATCCCATGCACGACTGCAGTCTTTGAGTATCTTTATCTTATTTGTTACAGTATCTGTAAAAAGCCCTCAAAAGCCAAAAGGTTTTCATGTTAATTTAGAATTAAAATAGTAATTAGGACGCTAGGTGCCCACCAAAGCTGCTCCATCACTCCCCCTCCTCAGCTGGACAGGGGAGAGAAAACAGAACAAAAGGCTTGTGGGTCGAGATAAGGATGGGGGAGATCACTCACCAGTTACCGTCACAGGCAAAACAGACTCAACTTGGGGAAATTAGTTTAATTTATTACCAGTCAAATCAGAGTAGGATAATGACAAAATAAAAACTAAATCTTAAAACATGTTCCCCCCATCCCTCTCCTCGGCTTAACTTCACTCCCGATTTCTCTACCTCCTCCCCCCGAGCAGCGCAGGGGGATGGGGAATGGGGATTGCGGTCAGTTCATCACACGTTGTCTCTGCTGCTCCTTCCTCCTCAGGGTGAGGACTCCTCACACTCTTCCCCTGCTCCAGTGTGGGATCCCTCCCACGGGAGACAGTCCTCCACAAACTTCTCCAACATGAGTCCTTCCCACGGGCTGCTTCATGAACTGCTCCAGTGTGGGTCCCTTCCATGGGGTGCAGTCCTTCAGGAGCAGACTGCTCCAGCCTGGGTACCCCACAGGGTCACAAGTCCTGCCAGCAAACCTGCTCCAGCATGGGCTCCTCTCTGTCCACAGGTCCTGCCAGGAGCCTGCTCCAGCATCGGCTCTCCACAGGGTCACAGCCTCCTTCGGGCACATCCATCTGCTCTGGCGTGGGGTCCTCCATGGGCGGCAGGTGGATATCTGCTCCAGCGTGGACCTCCGTGGGCTGCAGGGAGACAGCCTGCCTCACCATGGTCTTCACCACGGGCTGCAGGGGAATCTCTTCTCCGGCGCCTGGAGCACCTCCTCCCTCTCCTTCTTCACTGAGGTGAAGACCTTGGGGTCTGCAGAGTCATTCCTCTCACATATTCTCACTCCGCTCGGTTGCACAGTTGTTTTTTTTTTTTCCCCTTTCTTAAATATTTTATCCCAGAGATGCTACCACTGTCACTGATTGTCTCGGCCGTGGCCAGCAGCGGGTCCATCTTGGAGCCGGCTGGCATTGGCTCTATCGAACATAGGGGAAGCTTCCAGCAGCTTCTCACAGAAGCCACCCCTGTAGCCCCGCCGCTACCAAAACCTTGCCACGCAAACCCAATACAATTTAGAATTAAAAAAAGATTGTTTTTTCATTCTCCAAAAGTTGATGATTTGTGGTTTATTACAAGATTCAGGGGCTATTTACAACAAAGCAAATTAATTGAATTTTTTACACACACCTTAGTTCCAGATTCCTCATTCCTTAATTATAAAATGGACACTCCAAAAGAAAAAGTACTAGCACCAAAACTGAATGGAAAATTACTTAAGAAAAAAGTATGGCTGATAGGTGAGGGAAGTTTTTAAAAGTTGTGTTGGATACCTGAAGAAGTGGAGTTTTGCACTGACAAAAGGTATTTTCTTCAGTTAAAAAGCAATCCTGGCTAAGAAGGAGGTGAAGTCTGTGATAAAAAATAATGGAAAAAATATGGAGCCTGATAGCAATGAATAAAATCAGTATTAGATAATGGAGAGAACTGATAAAGAAAACTAAAGGGATCAGTTGAAAATCTATGGGTAATAGGGCAAAGATAACAAGAAGTTCTTTAAGCAGGAACAAAATGCTTACAGTGTTATAGAACTATGGATGGTAAAATCTTTAATCCTGGTAGAGAAAATGCAGAATTAAGTAAATACATTTGTTTTCTGAAAGAAGAATGAAGTATTTTATTTTCTCTCACTTCTGAGGAAGAGTGCTAAACAGCAACACTAAATATTTTAAATCTACAGAGTTAGATACTTCACAGTCAAGAAGATTACTTGTCTGTGGAGCTGCCTGAATTAATCCATTTCTTTAGCAAATCTAAATATTCTGAGGAACTTCCAGACACCTGAAAAAAATAGTCATGGCCCAACATTAACAAATAGTAAGTTCATTGGCCTTGAAAACAATTTGCTAGTTAGCCCAAACCTTAGGAAAAATTTCTTGGATGAATTGAACTACGATTTAAATTATATCAATAGTTTAATAATATCAGTCAATACAACATTATGGAAAATATTTTTTTTCAAATGGTCCTTTGTCTTGATGAGATCATAAAATATTTTCATAAAGTAATTCTCCTGATGGAACATACCTAGATGTTTTATAGTTTCAGAGACATTGCGTGCAGCTGGCAGTCGTGACATGACATCCATGGGCGCAGTGTCAGCTAGCAGCCAGGTGTGATGCCTGAGGTGTCTGAAATCACATAGAACCTCTGTGTCTAGACAGCTGGATTGTCCCCTGGTGCCCACGCTGAGTGGGATTCGTCTGCCTCACTAAAGGCATCCAAAAATGAAGATGCCCGAATTGGAACTAGATTCCTTTTAAAGTCAACAGAGAAAATAGGAACCTTCCCGTGTGCTTCAGCTGACCTAACTGAAATCCCTTTCTTAGGGTGAGGTGAAGCATCACTGTAAGGTGCTGAATTTCCCTCCATCAACTATGGGGAAAGATAGTGAAACTGAAATTAGATGATATCAACCCAATGCAGTACAAAAAGAATATTGACAATCTGGAAGGAGTTTGGAAAAGATCTATTGAAGCATTTCAGGGTTTGGAAAAGGTGCTTTGTAGTGTGGAACTAAAGAAGTACAATCAATTTTGTTTGTCCAGAAAGGTTAAGAGGTTGCAACCTGTGATTACATCTGAAGAAGAAGTATTGGATAGCAGGAGGCTCTTTAATCTTCCAGGAAAAAAAAAAAAGGGGGGAAAAAACTCCCACAACATAACATCCAACAGCTGAAAGCTTAAACTAGCACAAAGTAAGTGGAGAAATTAAAGTGCACATTATTTACAATGGCGGTAGCTGTATGGAGGAAGCTATGTGACTGTCACAGCTAGTGACTGTAAAAGCTTATCTCAGGATATAGAGGCTTCTCATTGCCTTGAGTGCGTATCTAAACGATGTGCTACCATGCGAAGCAAAGAGATGAGCTTGGTTAAATTCCTGGTGAGATTTTGTGGCCTGGGATGCACCAAGCAACAGACTGAATACTCACGATTATTCATCCTGGCTTTGAAACCTATGAATTTCAGGACCTGTTTTCATAGGGTAGAAAAGAAGCATAGTACATTTATCAGTGTTGCTTCATGTTCCAAACAGGCCTGGGAGAAATTATTAACTAAGGCAAAAAGGAAGGTGAAAAATGGGGGACATGATAAAGAGGGAAAATGAGAAATATTACATAGAATTTTCACTCCCACTGCCATCCATTTGGTTAAAATAATTTCAATTTGGGTTTGGATCTAAAATGTATATTTTGCTTTATTTCCAAATTAATTTCTTTAAGTTTTGGGGAAAAAAAAAAAAAAAATTTACCTGCCACTTTCTCTTTTTTTTTCCTCTCTCTTTTTAGCCTTCCCTCTTTCACAAAAAGAAAATTTGGAAATAGAAGACCAGAAAGGGAAGGATATTTTAGGTTTTTTAACGAAAAAAATTATTTGGCTGGAAATTAAGTGAAAAGCACATTTTCCTTTTCCTTCATGAAATTACACACAGAAAAGAAATGGAATGACACAATGACATTTTTTTCAAAACTTAATGAACTCTGAAAAATTTATAAACAGTCCTAAATAAATAGAAACTCATATCCTAGTATTTAATGATTAAATGATTTTCATGATACTGTGTACTTTTACTTTTTTTCCAGTACGTAGAGCAAAATTTACCATAGGCTTATATCCACAAAGAATTAAGTCATTTCTTTACATCTTCATACAGCAGCTGCTGCTGAAATGCTTTTATAAATGAGACCATTTTATAAAATAGCATCTTACAGGAGACTCTTCTGTTTAGCTAGCCGGGAATGCAGGCGGCCTTAACCCACTTGGTAGTATGTCTAGAACTTTTATATATATATTTTGCTTGCTGTTTACAGCCTTTTTTATTAGTGTGCCTTTTTTTCAGTGCGCAGGTTTGTGGAGCAAGCAGCTGTTCATTTGTTTTGTCAGTAATGGAAAGAAGACATGAACAGCTGATGACAGGTAATTTGGGCTGATGTTCAAGTTCTTATAATAGAACTGTGTCGAAAGCTATCAGTTTATCTTACAGGGTCTGTATATGTGTGACAAGACTTTCAGAACAGAAGAAGAAATTTGCACTTCACAGGGTAAATAATAAAACATGAGAAAATAGACAGTGGTGTTAAGAATGACGTATAGAAAAACTACACTCAGGAAGCCATTTCTGGTGCACAGCAAGGCGTTTTGCTGGTTGTACGCTGCTGGAATTTTTTTAGGGGTTCATGACTGTCATGCGTTTGCACCTCTTCTATCAGTTTTTAATACAAATCTGGAGCATGCTCAGAACATTTGTATTCCTTTATTGGAAAATAAGTAATGTTACCTAACTATGGGATTTCAGAAATTTCTAGGCAAATTTAGCACGCTCGCATTTTGTCCAGTTGGAACCTCATTTCCACTTGTCATTCACTCTCTGTAGGTTTCTCTTCTGATGTATTTTCTGGCAGTTCTTTGACAGCTCCTGAACGTTTCCAGTAAATCATCTCCATACGTTCATGGCTGTCCTCCGTTCCAGACCTACTTCCATGCAGGAATTTGTATTTCCATCATCCCTCAAGGGAAGCTGTTCCTTCACAGCTTCCTGGAGATGGCAGTTGTAGTAATTACAGTTGTCCTCTACTTCTGCCTTGTCTGACCTTGAAAGTACCTTTTGTGTACCCATCCCTGTCCTCTGCTCCTTTTGTCTGTCACTGGCAACCCTCTTACTGCCTGTCCTACCCAGAGTTCAGGGAGTTCCCTGCTACCTCTGTTACAGCAGTATTTGGCTCCCCGCTGCCACTTTTTAATTCATTCTGTCAGCTTTCCTACCACTGCTGGCTTCAAAAGTTTATTTGCTGTAGGCAACAGAGAGTCCACATATGGAGTGCCTGGAGATGCTGTCCTGGCTGCTGCCCATGCCTTCTGTTAGTGTATGTCTCCAGTTGTTCAGTTGCTTCTTAGCTTGCTCGTGAAGCTGTGAAAAAGCTCCTTTTCATAGATATCCCCATACATTTGCATTGCAGATGGAGTGTCGGTCATCACTTGTGATGAGTAACTCAGTGGTTTTGCTTAGCATCACAAAAAATTAAAATAGAAAATATGTTATGAAGAGTTCAGGTGATAGTACAATCATCAGAAGCCATATGCCACATAAGAATGGCAAAAGCTATTTGTTTCAGCCAAATACAGAGACCACGTAGCATATTCCTTATCATTATTTAATAGGAGGTGATTTTTAAGTATTTGGATACACAGAAATATATTCTGTAGCTAGTCATGGCACTTGAAAGCTTGCCACTTGCATAGTGAAACAATCTCCGGATATGCGTTGGTACTCATGAATTACTTATTCATTCTGCTCTTCTCTGTGGCTGCTTCTTTCCAATTTAAGTGGTTTTGGCCTCATTGTGCTACATGGTGTGACTGAAAGGTCATTTTACAACCTGTTGCATCCTCTGGTTGTCACTGGACTCCTTCTGGTACTATGTCTCCATGTAGCAATTGGATTAAGAAAGGATCATACAGCTTAATGATCTGGAATAAGGATGTGATTCTTGGAATGCAAAATAGAGGAGAAAAACTTGACGTAAGTTGATGAAAAATTGAGGAGATAAAATAAAGAGGTACAAGTAAAGGCAAGAATGAAAGGTAGGACAATGCATAAATGGCAAATAGACAAGTCAATAATTAATGACAATAAAACCCAACTAGCTCAGAAGTGCAAGGCCTATTTTTTTATTCTTTGAAGCTTTCGTCATTGGCCACTGTAAATTAAAAAAAAAAGTTCTTGGATGTTTTTGTCCTTGGTAATCTGCAGCATGCCAATTCCTACCATAGCAAGAAGAATTTGTCAATATTCAGACAAATAGCCTGAACAGTACAAATATTGAAGTTATTACTTCGAAGTGTAAAGGAATATTAAAGCTATCTAGGTACATTTATTTTTTGTTATATTGCTGTTGATTTGATGTTGCGTTTTTATTTAATCTTCAGCAAATTGCCTTTTAATTTTAAACCCACATAAAGCAACCTCCAAAATTAAACAACTCTGTATTTCAGTCACTGTAAATTGGACTATACAATTAATAATACATCCAGCGTATTATTTTTGAAGAATGGAGAGTCAGTTATATATTTTTTGTGAGCTGTATTGGGATTTAGCCACCTACCTTCCATTCACATTAATGGGACTCACGCAGATAAATTGCTCTCAACAACATAAGTTTTCACCCTTTGGTCTCGAGCTAGGCCTTCAATTACAACCTAAAGAACCAAACACACCCTGCAGTTATGAAAGATGTATGCCTGGGCATTCAGCATAAAGAGGGAAATATCAAAATAAAGTTATTTGGCAGGAACTGGGAAAAAAATGTTATTTTATAAACGGCAGACAGGACAGATGGAACTAAAAGTCATGCAGCTGAGAGAAGGATCAAAGAAGAACAACTATTTCCTTGATGCAGGGAAGAGAAAGCAACAACAAAGTGTGCAGTACAGCGTGTGCTCCTGACATGGCCAGGTCAGCCAGCAGCTTAGAGAAACTTCTGAGCAGAGTAAAAGGGCCTAGAGTCAGAAAGAGGGAAATGCATGAATATCTTGAAAAGATAGAAAGAAAAAATGTGGTTTTAAAGTTCCTTCCCTGTAAAGTTGCCCACTCTTAGGCTTTCTTTACTATTATGAAATATATTAAATTATTTTAATATTGAGGTGCTAGTACCAGTGAATCTGATGATGTTTATTTTCTAAAGGAAAAAATGGGAAATAAATCTAGTGACAAAATGTTGAGAAAAATTAACCTTCAGGCTAAAGAACTGGAGTG
>VYZW01061688.1:0-10677 GCA_013401315.1 Balaeniceps rex | reverse complement strand
CAAAAGCTGCATTTGTCTGCTTGTTTGCATGAAGTGAAAAACTAGCAATGCATTTTGGTTTGCATCTGGCTGTCGACTGTATATGCATAGCCAGCCTCCCTCTGTGTCTCTGACCTGCTTAAAAAGTCACCCCACGCACTGTACAATTCTCATAACAGTTCGAAAGGATAAGCAGAGTTCCTCTTCTTCCTTTTAGTATGTGCTCTGTCAGTTCATTTCAGGTGTGCTTTGCACAGTGTCTTGAAGAGCAGCAGAGGTGGGCTATTTCAGATTAGGGCAAGGAGTCCGATCTGGAATAGTTTTTTGGAGTCGTCTTCTACATCCTTTGAGTTTAATGACACAATAAAGCTGCAAGTAGGGATTTGGAGTGAAGTATTCAAAGGGACCTGGTCTGCTTTCACAAGGGTTCTTAGATACTGAGGTTGTGTAGGTTGCATTTGAAAATTGTTGTTGGCTTTGCTTTGCATGACCTCAAATAATATTCCTATTTACTTGCAGGACCCCATTAGCATGATGATTTTCAGTTTGCATTCCCAGACAGTTCAATGAAACCAGCACTGCGGAGGGAGGCTGGGGAAAGAAACTTTGAATGTGGGGATTAACAAGATGCACATGTTTCTTGGCAGAGAGTCACAATCAGCGAGGGAGGCCAAGCTGCATCGCTGTTGACGATTATGAAAGCGAGGGTGGAAGCATGATAAGCCAGACAGTTGCCATGGCCATTGCAGGAACATCAGTCCCTCAGCTCACCCGGCCCAGCAGTTTTCTACTCGCCTCATCGGTACAAAGCCATCTCTCCCTATTCCTTGACCCTCAATCTGTGTCAACAAGCAAATATTTACGCATGCAGGTCCTGTGGGGCTGATCAGTGAGTGGTAGGGACTCATATCAGTTTGCAGCTGGGTGTTACACAGGGAGGCAGAGGGTGAAAGACAAGGGGGAACAAATAACGTTTACATGTTGTTGTGGCTGTCTCAGGGTATAATAAAATGCCAAGCAGGGATAAAAATCAACAAACTGCAGAAAATGGAAGAATTCTCCTTTCTGATAAAGATTCTTTTTTTCTGAAGCAATCTGATAAAAGCTCTGTGAAGTGCAGTGGTCATTATGAGCTCTAAGCCCTAAGTAAAAATTTCTACCACGTCTAAATCCCACCTAGCTGAAGACATAAATGTGCCATTTCCCCTGTTCTCTGCACAGGGAGGGAATCCTCCTGATTCCAGTAGCAGGCAGGCGCTTCCACTTTNTTGCTGGATTTTACCTGCACTCAAAGTGAGACACTGACATACATGAGATAAGGAATGGAGCCCCTCTGCTTAACTGTTAGCCTGCTGGAGGTTGTTAAAAGCATCTTGAGGGAACAGAAACTCATTCATATAATGTGATTATTTTGGTTCACACTGCTGCTTTATTCTTGTGGCTTGACTATCTGTGGGCTCCACTGAGCTGTTGGGTTGAGAAAAAGAAATGTGTATCTCCTGGTTTTTAGTAAAAATTCACCTTCTGTTCCTATTTGGTAATTATTTAGGCTGGGGTGGTAGCTGGTGCAGATCCTTTCAGTGATGACTGAAATGTTTGAATGTGAAATACAGTGTGGCAAATGTCTTGACCTGTCTGTTTTAGAGTGGCAGGCAGCACTCCACCTTCTCAACAGAGTCCAGCCGCAGCCTTCTGATCTGTCTCTTGTGGGTGCTCAAGAATGCAGATGAAAGTGTCTTGCAGAAATGGTTCACAGACCTGTCAGTGTTGCAGCTCAATCGCCTGCTGGATTTGCTTTATCTTTGCGTATCCTGCTTTGAATACAAGGTAGTGCTACATTGTTTAAACCTCCTGAAGTTCATTCTAGGGCTTGCCGAGGAACTTTACACTCCCATCCTTTACACAACTCCAGAAAGGCATTTCCTGCTCTCTCCTAAATATTTCCAGTATTCAGAATCCCAAGGCTAAGCTCTTCTCTGTGCAACCTCTAGCCTTTTTTTCATGTTTACTTTTCAGCCATGCAAGTGTCTGTGCCTTGTTTCACTTCTTACGCAGTTTGTGCTGCTTACCACTCATCTGGGAACTGCTGCAGGGAAAGGGGGTAGCTCTTAGCCATTTTGCTTACTATCGACAACAAGAGAGTTTTCTGTCATGGTGCTGGAGTCTGGGTAGATTATCTAGCTAGCAACTAAACCTGTATTCCTTTCTTGCTGTATGTCTTTAGGCAGGAAAGATATTTTGAGTTGTTAATGCTTAGAAAATATCGCAGATTGCAAGAATCTTCCCTCATGGTCTCATTTGAAACTTGCAGGGCAAAAAAGTATTTGAAAGAATGAACAGTCTGACATTCAAGAAGTCCAAAGACATGAGAGCCAAACTCGAAGAAGCTATTTTGGGAAGCATAGGGGCAAGGCAGGAAATGGTCCGAAGAAGCAGAGGACAGCTAGGTAAGTAAAGATATTTTCTGTGCTGTCCCCTTTTCCCAAAACCTACTACTCCCATCCCCAGTGATTACTTGCACCCATCTGTGATGTGGGATACTACCCATCAAGATCTTCAGACAAAGAGGTCCCTAGAAAAAGCTGTTTGCAGCATGCTTCAGTGGGTCTGCAAAATCTCTACACTTATTCCTAAGTTCCATCTACAGGCAGTTTATCTGTTACTGGATTGCATTTGTGTACATGTGATCATGCCTTATTTATGGGATGTTCTTGCCTGAACTTCTTCCAGTGTAGCGTCTTTCAGAGCCACCTTCTAGTATGTCCTGTGCAAGGATGAGAGTGGAAAACAAACTGACTGATCTTGCGTTGATAGCTCTGAAAATGCCTGGATATTTCTGCTAACTTAATGAGGCTTGAAATAGCTAGTAGTTTGGGTAACAAGCACCTTCTGATGATTTTTGCTGTTTATGTTGTTTGGGAGGAAGGATGGCCCAGGGGTTAGGACAAGAATCAGAACTGTGGTTTTGTCTTCTACTCTGCCACAGACATCCTGGTACATGTAAGCCAGTTATTGTGGGCTAAGTTGAATAAGTATTTTAGAGGCATAATTAATTCATTATTTCAGAGAGATGGGGACCTATTTATTTTTTTTTCTTAATCTGGTCTGATTGTCTTTATTACTTGAAATTCCCTTGCCCTCCCGTCGGTGAGAATAAAGACATAAAAGACTGTGAGGTGGGAAAGGGGGTCTCAGCACCATCCTGAGAACATTACCGTGTGCCAGTTGAGGACAGCAGTATCACACTGCTGAGGATTGCCACATGCAGGCTCCTTATGTAGTCCAAGGAAGGTGCTTCTCTTAGCAGCCCGGATAGCTACCTCCCTGATTTGAGTATCTCAGCTGCCTCTCTCCGTTAGCTCTATAGTGAGCTGGTGTGTGGCAGCACACAAAGTGGTCTGCGTTGCTCTGTGCTCTCTTGCATACAAAACCGCTGCAACTGAAGTTGCCTCTCATGCCACTCAGCAGTGACAGGATTAGGGGCCATGTAAACATCTTGGGTGAGTGCCACAGCCTTGGGCTCTAAGAAATCATAGTTTGCTTTCACCTGTCACTTGTGAACAAATCTAGAGTTGCTACCTATGCAAAAGAATTAGCATTAGGTGACTGCTATTGTTTTAATATTATCCTGCAGAGAGAAGTCCTTCTGGGAGCGCGTTTGGAAGTCAAGAGAATTTGAGATGGAGAAAGGACATGACTCACTGGCGTCAAAACACAGAAAAGCTTGACAAGTAACTCTGCCTTATCCTTCTACATTAACAATGTGACAGTGCCTGTGAGAACGCAGGGTCTCTCTCCCCGTAGGTCAATGGCAGCAGTCCACTTAGCTCGTGTGAGCAGGTTTGGGCCCTCAGTTGGAACAGGGCTGGCAGTTTGCAAATAGCTTTTAGTCCAACGCTGCCCTATCTAACTCTTTGCTTTTCCACTGTCCCTTGCTTTCTTAGATTTTAAAATCACATTTAAAGAGACTGATACAATCCATTACCTTCTTAAAACCCTGAAGTAAGCTGTAATTTAGAGAGAAGTTCCATTAACAGTATTCACAGATAGCATATATATCTCATGTCATATTTCCTTTATTCCATAAGAGCATTCTGGAGTTGTCAAAGCTCGCTTTCCTTTCCTGTCCTAATCCATCACTTTGTTTTTCCACATGTGCTGTGCTTTTAGAAGCCACAAACCAGCCAGGTACTGTAGCATTGGTGTGCAGTTCTTAAAAATTGCCATTTTGTACATCTGCAGACTCAATCATCACAGCATTGTTTGTGATGCTTGGCAGAAGTTTTCAGTGTGTGTGTGCAACTGATTGGAATGAGCTCTTTTTGCTTATTACAACCATTTCCTTTAAAATCCCCTCTCTTGGTGTGGTTTAATCCGGAGGGCTCAGGAGTTGTGTTTGAGCTTCGCTGTGCACGTTTTCCGTTTCCTCAAATTGCAACCTGCAGTGTCCATCCTCCCAGCAAAAGAATTGTTCCTAATCCTAGGAAAGCAACCTCAGCCCAAGTGAAGCTCTGAAGAAACTGGGGAACGGGGTCCTCAGAGCCTGGATGGAGGGCAGGCCAAATTTTACCCTTGAAGACATTGACGCTTCCTGGAGTTGAAAGTACATCTTCACAGCTTCTAATTGCTTTGTCCAACACAAGAATGTCATCTCTTGTTATGTCAAGTAGTGGCTTTTTATCCAAGACTCCAGTCCTGTTGAGGCATTGGGAAAACCAAATAACCATTGTGTTTCAACCTGCTAATGAAATGATGTAGGTGTAAATTTCGCCTTGGCACAACTCCAGAGCTGTGGACAAAGTTACACCAGATTAAAATTTGGCCTGAAGAACTCGTCAGTTCACTGCCAGCACTGGGTCTGAGCTCTCTCCTCTTCCCAGGAGGACCTCACGTACATGCTAAACAGCTGTGGAATACCTTGATGGTCGAATGATGGTATCTCACCCCACAAAATAATCTGTTTAGATAACTCTACAAACATGCTTTTTAACCCATACTTGCTCACTGTGACCTGGGTCCATCACACTCCACTCCTATGGCATTACAAGCGTGTCCTGCATGCGTAGGTAGCCTGGCCCTTTGAAACCTAATAAGCAAGACTTTTCACACTGAGAATTGTGCACAGCTAATTGCAGGTGGTATTATTTTATGCAGATGGTATTATTTTATATAGGGCCAGGCCCCAAGCCTTCATACTCTGGAGCCTGAAGAGTAGATAATGAGTGTATGACCCAGCTCCCAGAGGAAGCAGAGTCTGGCAGGGGAGGGTTGCTGCAATACAGGTCCCAGAGCTGAGTCACCTGCTGTCCCCTTTGGTGTATATTTTGCTTGGATTTTGTCAGTTCCCATGGGTCACACTCCCGCTGTGATTTGGCCTGACCTGAGTCTGTCGGAGATGGCACTGTGGTAGGACAGGCCATAGTTGGGCTCTTTAAATATACTAACTTGATCTTTGCCAAATGCCAGCTTGTGCCACTGAAATTAGGTGGTTGCTGCTGAATTCCTGGGGCCACCAGTGTGAATGGGTGTATGAACTTTGTAAGCCTTTCCAGGAAAGTGAGTGCCTGGCATATAACAGCAAAATTGTGTAGTTTTTTTCTTGGAGAGGAAGATCTTCTTCAAGAACTGTAATATAATGTAGCTTAAACGGACAAAGATTGCACCCTCACAGTATGCACTCTGCGCTACAGCCAGTCTAGCTGCCAGGATCAACAGTGCAGATATACTAGCTCCTGTAGCACCACCTTGTGTCCATAGCCTATAACGTAAAACCATATGTTCTGTTCCTGGTTGTGCTGTTGCATGCCTAACAATGCTACTAAACGAGTTTTGAGCTGGACTTTGATTCTAAACTGTTGTTGTGTTCCTGGGAGAGTAACAAAGTGTCAGAAAGTAGTGTGATCTCTCCTGAGCATGATGAACGTAAATCCTGTGTAAGTTTGTATATGTAAAAAAACCAAGTCTTTCTTCATGTCCTTTTAATGAATGCGTTGAAATACCTTTGTAGTGTTGTCCAGTAATATATATATGCATTATGACTGGGGTTTTTTTCTGCTAATGTGAAAATATTTTTGACTGGAAAATATGTAGGTCTGCTTCTTAAACAGAAAGTAATTTTATGGCTTTTTTCTCTGATTAGATCAAGGGCAGAGATAGAACATGAGGCACTTATCGATGGAAATCTTGCAACGGAAGCGAATCTGATTATTTTGGATACACTAGAGATAGTAGTACAGGTAAGGATGGTAAGAAAATAGAGATGTAATAGCATTATGATCACCCAGCCACATAGCAGTTTGTTAAACAAAATCTTCCTGGGGCTCTTAACTGCCTGAACGCTGTCAGAACTGTTCAACTCCCTTGCTGCAGTGGGAAGGGTGGTAGTGCTTCTCCTAATCCTCATCCCATAGCAATCTGGTTTAAAATGTCAATATCTTCCTCCAGTCTTTTTGAAAGTTGCTCACTATTGTAGCATAAGAAGTAGTTGTTCATAAAACTTAATAATAAACTGTAAAAAATTTTCAAATTTTGCCCTATTCTAACCAATTCCTCTAGTTCCTTCCCAAATCTGCCTCAAGTCATTGGGTTCCAGGTCAGCCTACTGTATCCGTACGTAATTTGCACGGTGCAGGAAGGCTTCCAGGCTCCTTGGTCTGTGGGCACAGCCCAGCTATTTCCTCACTCCCCGCAGGTGAGCATGGACACATGGTGGTTTTGTCCCCTGCTTTCTGTACAAATGAAACCTGGGCACGGGGTGGAAGCAGGCAGTAGCAGGCTTACCAGATCCACCTCTGAGCTGCAGGGAGACCCAGGAATCCCAAGGGTTGCACCTTGCAGCTGAATAATCCACCTAGAGGCCAGCTACAAATTTTCCCTCTAGTAGAACAAGGTCTCAAAAGGTCAGAGGCTCACCAGTCAGGTTTTCATTACCTGGGGGTTGATTCAGAAATGTGACCGTTATGTAGGCCCAGCTAAGTGGGTAATTTCTCCATGCCAAGGGTTTTTTCAGCAGAGTTATTCTCCCTGTCGCGCGCGCGCGCGCGCGCACACACACACACACACACACACACACACACACACACACACGAGGTTAATTTTTGCTCATGCAACTCTTGGTTTATTTTTGACTGCAGACTGTTTCTGTGACGGAGTCCAAAGAGAGTATCCTCGGTGGGGTGCTGAAAGTGCTTTTGCACAGCATGGCCTGCAACCAAAGTGCACTTTATCTCCAACACTGCTTCGCCACACAGAGGGCTTTGGTTTCAAAGGTGAATTCTCTGCAGATGCTATAATATATCCTGAGCAGCACTGATGGAGGATGGGCCTGTTTTCTTCTTTTGCATTGAGGTCACTTCACCAAGCATTTATTATTTTGTGCAATATTGATTTTCAGGAAGTGTGGTCTGGGGGTTGATAACTCCTGATTGGTTTTTATAATCAGTACCTGTATTTATGCATTTTGGGTTTGATGGCTGCACACAAATGTACGGTTCGCACAGCCCGAGCATGGTGTGCGTTCCTGCTGGCCGGCAGTAAGCGGGCAGAGGCACCTAGACAGTAGGGAGCACAAAGCACAGGTGGAATTTAAGCTATATGAATCTCACTTAAAGTGGATTCGTTTTACTGGGCCCATAATTTAAACAATTTCCCAGTTTCTGTAGGTGTACTGGGAATAGCTCAAAGTTTTCAGCCTGAGTTTTTGGAACTGATGTAAATCAGTCTAAGGGTGTAGATGTAGGAATAAGTCATGGGGGTAGGTAAAATGAGTTGCCTTCTAGTGCTGCCAGTGAGTCTGCTTTTGCCGTATTGTAAAAGTGAAGTGATTAAAATCAGCATCATTCCCTTCAAAACAGAGGGGATTGGACCTCCTCTAGTGCCAGTGTATGCTCATTGCTCAGGATTGCCCTGGCCTTTTTGTCTGAGTGCTTGTTCCTATCTGTCCAAGCACTAATTTTATCATGTGCTGTCTTTCCAGTTCCCTGAGCTGCTGTTTGAAGAAGAGACTGAGCAATGTGCAGATCTGTGCCTGAGGCTCCTGAGACACTGTAGCAGCAGTATCAGCACAATACGGTCGCATGCAAGTGCCTCTCTGTACCTTCTGATGAGGCAAAACTTTGAGATTGGAAACGTGAGTATTCTGCTGCACTTCATTAGGTTATTACAGGTAAACTGGTGGGGACTGCTGGATGGAGCTCTGTGTATTCCTGTGAAAGAAAGGCTGTCAGAGGGCTTACTGTCAAAACAAGCATGACGGGCAAAGGGAAGAGAGGTGTGCAGCAGTGACATTACTTTGCCTAGCTCCTGATCTTGCAGTATCTCACGCTGCTGGTCAGTGCATAGCAGGATTGTCCAGTCTCCAGTGTCAGGGTCTGAGCTGTATACCCAGAATCTCTTTGCAGGCAAACTGCCTCTCATGTTGGTTTACAGAGAGATGCAGAGTCCTGCCTGGAACATCTACTGCAAGAGTTTCCAAACCTGTCAGTTTAGAAGGTTTGAATACTCTTCAGATTGGGCAGTTTGCACTCAAGGGGCTGTTTGGAGGAACTCCTCTCTGCCTTGCCTTCAAACACCTCTAGGTGAGAGCAGGAGCAGCCACACAGCCCTTTCTGTGTCAGAGCTAGTATGCATTTCCTTTCTGAAAGGGCTATGTTAGTGCAAGTGAGTTAGCAATGCTGGGATTTTGTTTCCATTCAGATCTTACTTACCTCTAATTAATATCTTAGCTTGATGAACCCATGTGCGCTTTAAATTGTCAAAAAAATTCCCAGCCTTAACTCTTCCAGTTGATATTTTGCAAGCACCCATGTAGCTATGTATCACTAAGTGCTTCCCCAGACATCTTTGTTTACACTGCTTTGGTTACAGTCCCCCATGGTGAGTAGCAGAACTGGAGGGACCCACTGGTTCTGGGCCAGTGTTAGCAGATTGATAGCAGCAAGTTAACAGTGACTTCAGTCTTTAGGCTAGACCAAACCAAAAGCAAGTGTCTAGAATGAAGGCTGTATTCATGAGAGGGAGTTGAGCATCATCCTGTTCAGGGTGCTTGAGAGGAGAGCAGGGAGAAGGAGAGAAAACTAAAACGTTTGCAGGATAACCTTCACCTGGAACGAAATAATGCTGTCATCAGATTATGAAGTCAGCAGCACCGGAGGTTTATTGTAACCACTGCTCTGTGACAGTCCTTTTCACAAAACTTGTGTTTTGTTTTTTGTGTAAGGTGTCTGTCAAGAGGAGGGTGCAATGACCAGGGTACTGATGTTGCAGCAGATTGTTGCAGGATCTCCAGGTTGTTGAAATACGATAACAATGTCTCTGTTGCAGAACTTCGCCAGAGTGAAAATGCAGGTGACCATGTCTCTCTCATCCCTGGTGGGGACATCCCAGAACTTCAATGAGGAATTTTTGCGACGTTCCCTGAAGACTATTTTGACATATGCTGAAGAAGATCTGGAACTTAGGGAGACAACATTTCCTGATCAGGTAAAAGAAATACCACAAGAGAAGTGATGTGTAGTTCATTAACTGGCTGTTCTTAAACCTCCATCTATAGCTGGAATTTGCATGTATTCCCTGAAGGAGGTAGCTATTTTTTTTTATCACCTAAATACATAAAACTCAGGTTCTTGATTAATTCTGACACCAAGGTGCAAACACACAAAGGTTCAGAGCGACTGTGGTCCAAACATAGCAGTATGTAGCTAAAATCCCATTACCAGTTCATTACAGCAGTATATTTTTTACAGGTCCAGGATCTAGTCTTCAACCTCCATATGATCCTCTCTGACACAGTTAAAATGAAGGAGCACCAGGAAGATCCAGAAATGCTGATTGACCTGATGTACAGGTAGAGTTTATAACCATTGCATTGTAGGGACAGTAGATGTCAGTGCTCCACATGGTGTTTGAACAAAGCTTTGTACCTACTGCACTTCCTATGTTTAGAGCATGAGGTATTGTATTGCTGTGAACTTTGATTACTTGGTTTTTATTAGCAATTACTTTACTTTAAACTTGAACCTGTTTTACGCTGCTTGCCATGATTCACATTTCACCTGAAACCAGCACAGCTACTTGCTGTTTGGTTTTGGTCTCAGATGTTGCACATTTCAGCCCTTACAGAGCTTGGTTTTGGAGAAGTTCCAGGTCTTAGTGCTCGTGGACCAATATGTACCTGTCTATCGTGTTTGAATGTGGTGTTGATAGGTTTTGTTTGGCATTTATGTAGCTTATCTTGGATAAAAGTAGTTTCCATTCCCCAGCAGTCTCTGACAATCTCATCCGTCACCTGATTAAAGACAAGTCTCCCTGCTTGCATAAGGGAAAACTTAAGGATCTTCCAGGACCTGCTTGCACAAAAGGCTTTTTGGTTGTGGCACGTATGATGGTCTCCGTATGCAAAAGATATTCCAGAGCTGTGTTAAGATCCCAACTACCACACTGTATGGTGTTGTCTGCACAAATGGTCCTGAAGACTTCTTAGAAGGTGGCAGAGATTTTGTCATAAGCAACCAGGCAGGTCTGCTCTGATTCTCCCACATCTTTGGCTTACTACCAGGCTCCAAGTGAAATATGAGCTTTGGTCAAAAGCTTCAGCAGTCACCCATAAAAGCATTCTGCCATCAGGGTGTGGCTGCAGTTGCTTGCCTGCCACTAACTGGCTCATAGAATCATAGAATAGAATCATAAAATGCTTTGGGT
>VYZW01061686.1:221560-235979 GCA_013401315.1 Balaeniceps rex | reverse complement strand
AAGTCCCCCACAAGAACAAGGGCTAGCAATCGTGAGACTAGATGGGGGTAGGGGGGAAATATTAAGGGAAAAGAGAAGGAGGACGCGGCCACTGCTCTGACATGAGGCACTCTGACTCAGCCCCAGCGCTGGGAGGAAGCCAGGCCAGAGGACCTGCCCTGCCCATCATACAGCGAATGTGACATTACTTACTGCCAGGGCAGATGATGGACATGCCCCCACCACCAGCAGGGGGGCTTGGGATGCCGGGTGCAGACAAACCCACCAAAATGAGCACCCAGCAGATCTGTGGAGGGAGTTTCAAGAAGCAAGAACAGAGTAATAAAATGCAGATGAAGGAGGAAAAGCCAAGGCTGAAAAGTAAGGGCAGCATCACCCTGGAAGCCTCGACATGGGTTTTCATTCCTGTGGCTGCAGGAGGCATGAGTCACATCTGTCCCTCCCAAGCTCTGAGCGTTGGGCCTCCAGCTGCGTGTACAGTCATGCTTGACCCTCTGCTAGCAGAGCTCCACTCAGAGACCTCCCAGGCAGCAAGAGCTGCTATTTTAGAGGCACCTGATTGGTCTGTCATGGCTGGTGTCTCCCAGATCTCAGTGTACAGCAAGGAGACCACGGGGGCTCAACAGTGCTCCCAGCAATGGACCAAACTCCCCACAAAGCGCCCTGCTCAAAACACCAGTGTGTAGCAGATACAGCTGGATTCAGCTGTTTGTTGTATCTGCCCACTCACTAGTATATTTTATACTGTCTCTTTGGCAGAAATACATCCAGAGGCAGTGTCCTGGAGCAACAGGAGAGATGGGCTCTCCTGCCAGCCAAAGCATTTCAAAGTGGCCACAGAAGTTGCTCTCAGGCAGCAAAACCCCACACCTCCCCTACAGTTGGCCTCTGGTTTGCTGACCTGCTCAGGAAGGAAGTCCTTGCGTTGGAGAAGCATACAGGACGCAGCAGTAATACCATCAGACCCATCAGGACTGTGATAGCATCTTGGTACACCTGGCCTAAGTGACTCACTGCTAAGCACTTACTGAAGCTGACAGATCTGCAGGTTACCAAATGAGAAGGTTACCATATTGTTTAGCGCTCCAGACACCTGTGAGTCTTGAGAAGGACCAAATAGTTCGGATTTTAAACCTTACTGTGGCTGAACCCCACACAACTCTTGGGAAACTGGTCAATTATACAATTAAAGGATTGCATCTTGCCTCTAGTCAGAAATTTGTTTTCACTTTCCAGCCGCTGGAGCAGTTTTGGCTGCCAGACTACGAGTAGCCTGTTCTTATATCTCTGCTCCCACGGAAGTTATCAAATTACATTTAAGCTTCTCGTGATGGTTTATGAGCCAACTTAACAGGCAAATATTCTTGAAGCTCTCACACTTCCTATGTTGATCTTCTTTCACACAGGAGTTGAACTCTCCAGTTATTCATCTTCCCAGACCTCGACTTCCAGGGTTTCTGGAGGCACCGGCACCCAGGACTTCAGATTTAGATAGCACAAGGGGAATAGTTTCCCTTAAGTAGGAATGACTAAATGTACCTTTAGTGACAGACAGAGTAAAGCAAGACAGCTCAACACCACCATACGAATATCCAAATTGTCACTTCACTTGCTGAGGAATAAGGGTGCTCTTTTACATGCCTCTAAGGAGAAAAGCAGCTTTTCGGAGCAACAGCAATGTCCACAGCAATGCAGAAGGACAGGAGAAGGTTGCCCATAAATATCAATCACACCCACTCAGCAGTGGAGTGGAGAAAGCCACAGACCTTAGGGAAGAGTAGATAAGGACCCATGAAACAAACTGATCTTTTGCTCCCAACTACAGTCCATTAAATACATCACCCCCACCCCCCAAAAAGGGAGAACACTAGTCTGCCAGGAATAAAGCACTTCAGGGAGAAGAGCAAAGGTTATCAGAAGCACCAATACCTTTTATCAGGCAAGCTGCCGTATCTGGGAGGAAAGGCAAGCTTTGGCGCACACAAGCCTTTGGAAGGGTAGGGCTGAGCATTAGCCTCTAGCTACAGTGCCAGCTGCTCTCCAGGAGTTCCAGGGAAGGGACCCAACTCCTTGACAGAGATGTAGCTTTCCAAAAGCTTTCCATTCGTTGACTCCAGGTGTGCCAAAGACTCACCACAGAAGCTGTAGGAGGTGAGTTCTCCCCAGGTCAGGAAAAAACTCTTCTAGATATTTCTATACTTGTGTGCAGCTTGTCAAAACAAACACAAACATTTAAAGCCTTAAGTGCTGCGCAGACAAAGTTCTTCACAGACAAACACATCATAAAAACTCTGGGCAATGAATTCAAAGAATCTGGTAGCAAAATACAAAGGGCCTTTGCGGGCAGACAGTCACCTCACAGGTGTTGGCTCCTAAAGCCAACGCAAACAGCAGTTCCTTGAGAAGGGCAGCAAAATCCCCAGCAGCAACGAGCCAAACTAAACCCATTCCTCAGCTCTCGTCACATACAAATATTTGACTAGGGACAGCACCTCCATGGGTGTCTCTGAGCATCTCAGCCAAACACCTCTCAGGTGGGAAATGTCTACAAGTGAGGATCATTACCTAGGCCAAGGCGTAAAGATAAGAAGGGGTTAATTCCATGTAGCCGAGCTTGCTGACCCTACAAACCAGGTACCAAGAACTTCCTATGGCCACCTGGAGCCCTATGGCACATGCTATACAGACCTGCTTGCCAAAGGTCCCCAGGAGGAGTCTACAGGCAGAGGCAACAGCAGCTCCCGGTGTTACAGGGAAGAATACACCTAGGCAGGACTGCGGACGGGGTGGCAGGCTGAACCAGCTGCCTCAGCCCCACCAACCCCTGCCAGCTCACCAAGCCTTTCCCCACCCAAAGACCGGGTCACCCACCAGCCCCTGCACCAGCTCAGCTCAGCAGCAAGGTTCCTCATACGTGATTCAAGAGGCAGAGCTGCTTTTCCTGCTATAGCAACCATCATCCTCAAATGACAACACTTAGCAAAATCTAAGGCCTGGACTGATCACGTCCACCAAGCACACGCCTGCAAGGTGGGGCCAGCAGAGCAAAAAGTGCCCTGGACTCAGCAGCAAGAGGATTTAGGGAGAAGGCAATAATCTGCCTTAGGTTTTGACATGAACTACTACTGAAGAATGCTTCTGCAAAGGCAAGAGGGTGGGACCTGAATTTTGTCTCTCAACCTGAAGACAGAAACACAGTAATAAAGACGTCAAAAATACACCTGGCCCAAAGTGTGGGAGGTGGAGTAACAGCCTTCGGAAAGGTCCATGTTGGGTCTTTGGCCCAAAATCAACTGCAGCAACCCATGCTTGAGTGTAGTCATACCTGTAACCATTCCTCCCAGCCACCACTGCTCAGAAGGATCAGAGAGTAGTGAACACCACTTCCAGGCCCTGTCCAAAACCCAGGTGGAAATTTCAACCAGGGAACCTCCTGAGGTTACTCCAGCTCTCAATTCTTCTGGGCAAGCTACACAGAGAAGAGCCTGACCTTTGAGGAGAGGTGAAGGGAGCTGGGCTGGGTTAGCAGGGCAAAGAGAAGGGGGGATCGAACAGCTGTCTGGAACAACCAGAAGGACAGCTGCAAAGATGATGGAGACTCATTTCAGTTGTTGCAGACAATACAAGGGGAAATACCCACAGATGACAGTTTGGGAGTGGACCCCAGAAAAAGCTTCTTCATTAGGAGGTGATGCAATCCTGGAGCAGGTACCCAGAAAGGTGTGATCTCCATCCTCAGTGGTTTTCCAGGTGCAGTTAGACAAAAACATGGCTGCAAGCAGCAGTGGACTAGAAACCTCCAGGACACAGCTATGCAAGGAAGGCGCATTTCTGAAATGCAGGGACCCTGAAAAGGTCATTTCAGTCATTGCAGATAATCAGTGGAAAATGAACCCCCCAGCAGGACAGCAGAAAGAAGGGCAGCAAAAGAGAACTAGAGGGACAATGTGGCTGGACACAGAAAGGACTGTGAAAACACGTGTCCAGGTCATCACCTAGCACTATGAGAGGAAGGAAAAAAACCTGCTCAGAGTAAACGTCAAAGAATAGCTCCAAACAGGGTATAAAATATGCTGTGTTGCCTGGTCTGCGTGCCTAGGTGAAGACTAGAAGCAGATATAATCAAGGTCTATAAGCGCTGCAGGGAAGACGAAACCTGATTCTCAAGGCTTGATCTGAGCCAAAGGCAAAACACAAAGTTGAAGTCAGAAGAGCTCAAAACGGAAAAAAAAAAAAGAAAACACGTCAGTGATCAGAGGCACCAGCAGCAAGTGGAGTGTCTGTAACTCGGAGCTTTTCATACAGACGCATTGCCTCTTCACAAAAGACCTGCCCGAAGTCTGAAAAAAGTCTCTAGGCTTGATCCAAGGATGACTCATTAGCCTCTGGTTTATTCTCCTTAAAGCACTGTAGCTAGTCCACCTGCACAACTTGTCTGTGCTAGAGAGCAAAAGTTATTACCCTGGTCCGCTAACCTAGCAGAGAAGCACCAGTTGCAACCTGCACCTTCTTACAGATCTCAATTAGTGCAAAGATCTAAGTCTCATCCTGGGGCATGAGGCGTTTATTAGGATTCCCTCCCAACAGGCACGCTATTACTCCATTCATGAACAGACTTTCCACTGTTGCTTGGGCTGCCTTCCCCAGCAGTTACCTTGAAGAAATAACGTGGAACTAGTCAAAGTGTTGTATTGTGGGTCATAGGCACACTCTTAAGGGTTAACCTTTTAACCTACCTGTAATTACCACAGCCGCTGCACCCATCATCTTAGCAACAAGCACGTTAACAAGGCCAATTGGTCCTGGGTACAAAGGGGAGAAAGAGAACATAGACAACTGCCAGACAGCACCAGCCACAGGCTCTGAATATGCCCAGAGCTCAGCAAGTTCCTAGGCTAAAGGGGGCTCCGACTGTGTTTCCAGGTGGGCAACTCTGGGATCACAGCATCACCACGATCCTAGGGCAGTGAGACCAGCTGCTGAGAGAGCAGCTATTGCTACACGAGGGATTCCACAAGGAAAACACCATCCACTCCTCTGCTCCCTCAAGCTGGTAGGCTCAGCATGCCCAGACACTGCACTCTGCATTTGGGCTGCTCAGAATTCAGCACTGTAGTGCAGCATGGGCAAGGACAGCCTCAAGGTCCGCCTTGGCATCCCTGTAACTGTCGTGACCCACACTTACAGTAGAGGCCAGAAGCACAGCTTGCACCCTGTCCATCCCCCTCCATGCCACAGCAGGCAGAGAACCCAAGGACTGAATATGTTCATCTTACCAGAGCCGGACACGAAGACTTTGCTTCCCAGAGTGACTCCTGCCCTTTTGCAGGCGTGGATTCCCACCGAAAGTGGCTCAATAAGGGCTCCTTCTTCAAAGGTGACATTATCTGGAAGCCTGCAAGAACCAGACACAAGCAACAGTCACCGAAGAGGTTTATGAGGGTGATGAGGAAAGCCATGACACCCGAAGACCAAACACGGGTCTAAATCACAGTGGCACAATACACTCTCACCCTTGGTCTGAGAAATGCAGGGCTGGAAGGCATTTCAAGAGGTTATATTGCCTCCTTCCCTCCTCTGAAGCAGGATCAAGTACACCTAAACCGGTGAGGTTTGCCTAAGCATCAAACACAGGGATCCACAAACTCCCCCACACCATCTCTCCAGTACTCGATGAGTCAACCCTGCAACTCCTTTGCCACTCATTCCCTTTGGAATAAACCCCACAGCTGCATATGTACCACCTCGAAGGCTGCCCTATAGCTGCGACCCATCAGTGAGCTCCCAGACCCCTCATCTGGGTTGAATCATTCAGCTCCACACTTTTAGAAAACATCTTGCTGCCAATGGTGATGCCACATAAAGCAAAGGCAAGCCAAATCCAGGTCTCCCCATCACGCCCTGGATGTCGTCCCCTGATGCACCAAGTGCTTCAACCAGTGGACTGGTCCCAGCATGCACTCTCCCAGCAGTCAGGGAAAATGTGTACAGTGGGTACAAAACACCTTTTGGACAGAAACAGCACCGTAATGCAGCCAGCGTAAGTCATGGAAAAAAGCAGAGGGGGGGAAAACCCTTCTGAACTGCTGACAGAAATAAATCCCAGCCCCACAATGCAGCCCTCCAGAAAGCCACCAGTGCCAGGAGCTGTGTCTGCAAGGAAAGTCTTTCTGACAGCCCTGGGAAGCTTGAGGTCAGATCTCAGCCAGGCCAACATGAAAACAAAGTAACAGAAATGACAGTTGTGGGAAGGCAGCTGTAAGATGTCTATATATCCCTTATCTCCAGGAGGCACTGAAGGGCTGACTCCAAAAATCTGGTTGCCTCAGAGTTTGGCATCACATTTGCTCCTACTGGGTCGGGGTACCAGCCCGTCAACGGGGAGGGCAGCCTTGAGGCACAATTCCACTTCCATCAAATTACTCGGAATACCCAACACAGAGTCTGTCTGCCTGCAGAGGGACAGACAACACCTGCCTAAATATGTGAGAACCCACTGAGCTCAGCCATCATCTTTTCTTAGCAAATCTGTGCTGGCAGAGTGACTTCCTGCCAGGGAATCTGCTCTGCACCAGGCTTTGCATTTCACAGCTCAAGAAAAAAAAATTTAGCCAAAGTAGTATTTACTCAAATTGGAGAAAAAAGCAGATCTCTCCCTGGAAGAAGACAGCTACAAACCAGTCGCTTCCTCCCACGCAAAAACTTGTGATGTTGTCAGAAAATGTTATTTTAACAACACACAGGAAATCAGCGACAGCGGGTCTGGACAGTGAGAAGTTAGTCCCATCCAGACCAACATCTCATCCTGACAGCAGCTGCTTGGGATCCACTTTGAAAGGAGCTTCCTGCCCAAGGACTCTAATGAGAAGAGCACTCTAGTGCCTCCTCCCGACTGATTTGATGCTGAATACTTCCTCTGCAGACAACGAAGATCAATCCTGAGGACATTCCTGCTCATGGAAGTACCAGCTCCACACAGACTGAGAAAGAATGAGCTCCACAGGTAGACCAGTCTCAGGGGACCACTACCTTAGACTATTTTTAACTCCTTGTGTAAATGCACTTATGTGGGTATAACATTTCAGAGGTTTATTCGGGTTTCCAGCATATTTGCCACAGTACTTAAGCACAGACTTGCTTTTAAGCAAATGTGTCAGTCTTGCCACAATTAAGAGCACACTCAAGTTTGCTGAACTGGACATGAAAATAGATGTGTAATGCTGGCAGCTTAGTGGGGCCATTCAGCGCCACACAAAAAAGCAGCTTAGCAGAGACACTGCTTTCTGTTCATGTTCTGCTCTAAGTAGGATGACTTTGTTTCAAATGACAGAGTGAGGTGTCAGCAGTCAATGTGGTGCTTCCTGAAAAGCAGCAATAAAGCTAGTAAAGCTCAAAGAATCAGACAAAAACCTTCAGGCACTGTCCTAAGAAGGTAAGGGTATAAAAAGACAGCAGAAAAGAAACGAAGAGCAGAGAGCAAATAGGAAAAGGAAAATAATTAAAGGGTAAAGCAGTGGTGACATTCCAGGAAACGTGCAAGAAATGTTTGTTTATGTCTGGCACCAGAGGGGATAAACTACACCTGCCTGACAAACCCTTTGCAAAGTGGCTGCCATCCAAGCCTTATACATGTTATTTATGGATCAGAAAGCAACAAAACCTGTTGTGTTCAAGTAAAGAGTGCTCACTGCAATACTCAAAAGGGCCAAGAGGCAATTGCTTCAGCTAATCCTCCCCAGGGAGTATGTATTTCTCTGCAGAGGGAGCACTGACTAACTTGTAGCAGTAGCTGGCACTGTGCTTGTAGTAGCGGCACAAGTTCCCATCATCGGGAGGTGTCGCGCAGAAGAAGATGGTTGGAGACAGGTTATAGCGGCCAGTTTTGCAGAACTCATCCATTTCTCTTGGGATGCCAGGCTCGATGGCCACTCGATCACCTGCCAGGGTAAAAGCAGACTGTGTTACTCAGGAAGAAGGTGGGTACATAGGTATGAGTAGCACCAAACAACCACGGAAGACAGCATGAAACCCTGGCACAAGAGAAGCATGAGGGGCATCTGCTAGCTGAGAAAGATCACGCTGCACGCACCAGGCAAGTTCCTAACACTTCCTTCATGGTGGCCTCATCACCAAGATCTTCAGAGTTAATTGAAAAGAGCTGGTGTTTCAGAGGCACAGACCCAGAGCAGATGGAAGCCGTCACATATAAACCTCTCTCCAGCTGCCTTGCACTCAGCCCTAGCAAAGGAAGAGGCAGCCCTCACTGCAGGCAATCGCACGGGGATCAGATTTTTTTAGAATCTGTAGTAACTTGAAGAGGAAATAATTAGGACAAAGCCCGTGAGCTCTGCTGGCCAACACACTGCCAGCCAGAAAGGGCTGTTCCTTGGAAGGGAGCTCACGGTACAGAAGCATACCCAGGAGCAAGGCAGGACTTATCAGGGAACAGAGACATCTTGATGCTACAATGGAGTAGCCCAGACTGCTGGAAGGACACATGCTGCAGGACAAAGAATAATTATTTAATTGCAATCACGAGGCAGGACGGACTAAAGAAAACAACTGTGTGATCACAGTTCAACTTGAAAGTACGCAAGGGACACAAGACAGCCCATTTTATTTGGCAGAGGAAGCCAATCAAAGCCAAATCTCTCAGCGAAGCTCTCCACCAACAGGCTTTCAGTCAGACACAGTGACAAGCAGGAGGATGGATCAAAGTAAAGAGCCACCTAGCCCACTACACCACCTGTGATATGGCCAACAAGGGATGTCTAGGGGTGAGGAGCAGGACAAGCACATACTGAATGTTCTCTCAGCCTCCCATTATATTCAGCTGTGGGGCCTCCCAAGCTGCATGTGGTTTCTTTGTATTTAGTAACCCTCAACAATTTCTCCTCCACCTTCCACCATGTAAACTTTTAGCATCCATGTCATCTTTTGTCAAGGAGGCCTGCAGGTCTGCTACATCTTAGGTGAATGCTGCACCTGGCTCCCACTGTCCCTTGCTCTTGTATTGGAGGAACCAGAGAACAGGCAACCTTTATGTGCCCTCTCCCCACCCTCCATGAGCCTTCAGACCTGTCACACGTCCTTGAGTTGTCTCTCCAGCTCCTAGCTCAAGTTCCTAACTTAATCATTCGTCATAGAGATGCTGCTCCACATCTCGTCATCTCCTTGTCCTCCTTTGAAACTTTTTCACTTCTTTTATATCCCTTTGGAAAGGAGGAGACCAGAACTGCATGCAGAGCTCCAGATGTGCAATGATGTCCTCTGAGAGTCTTTGTCCCTTTCCTAACACTGATTTGTATTTTTCACCATTACTGAGCCAACATTCCCATGCACTGTGTCAGAGCCAAAGGTCTCACTCTTCAGCAGTGATGGTCAGCCCATCATTTTAGATAGGAAGCTGGTTTGTTTCTTCTGTCGTGGACACCACTTTATGTTTATCCGCATTGAATTTCACCTGCATCTTATTGCCCGGGCACCCTTAAGATCTCTCTGTAATTCTTGCTGCCTCTCCCGTGTCCTCTCCACCCTGCCTAAGTCGCTATCATCAGCAAACTTTGCAGAATTCACTGCTCAGCCCATTTTCTAGGACGTTCATGAGCACAGCAAACTGTGGAGGTCACACCACGGGGCCTGGTACAGTTGCTCCAGTGACCTCTCACTGCAGGAGGCCATTTGCTCCTTCAAGAACACACACAGTGAAGAAACATTAACAGCAGGTCGTTGGCAAGAGCAATGCACATGGTTTCTGAAGCTTTATCTAGCTTCTTCAAAAGGCACCTTGTACCAGCATACACTCTGCTCTGCATTAAAATAAAGTCAGGCCAGTTCAAGATATCCCAGGATAAAGCATAGCTAAGAAATACCAATAAACTACAGTGGCCAAGCTAGGTGATTAATAGCAGCACAGTGACACTCTTCGGACGAGAAGGTCACACTGTGCAATTCACAGCTCAGAACATCAGATAAACTTATCTAACAAAAAAGCACGGCCTGTTATCAACACATTCTCAAGAACTGATTAGCAGGAAAACAAACAAAAAGACAGTTTTGATTCCAACTACCTGGTTTCAGATGAGTCACTCCTGATCCCACTTTGATGACAGTCCCGGAAGCTTCGTGCCCCAACACCATGGGGTCCTTCACAACAAAATCCCCGATTCGACCATGCTGCCAGTAGTGAACGTCAGACCCACAGATTCCAACAGAATGCATGCGCAGGAGGACTTCTGCCAGAAAAGGAAGAAAGGCTCCTTGTAGAAAAACTTACCTTCTCAGGCACTGGGAGAGTGACACGTGTGCTGTCCCTGTGCCCTGCAACAAAGGCCAAGCCAGCATTGAAACATCTGAATTTACTAGCATTAAATAAATGTACCAGAATTGCACGTGCATGCATTAGGATGGATGGCATATTCATGAGGCACCTGCTGAAATACAAAACTATACAAGGATTTACAAATCAGGAAAGCTTAAAATATGGTAGGACACCTGTCAACAAAAGCTAATATAATCTAAGAGGGGTATGACTATTACTGGATCAAGAATAAAAGAGCAAGTCCATTTAATTCTTCCTTCTCCCTACGTTATGATTTCAGCCCTGGAGAGTTAGTGAATCAAATTTCTATCAGCCCATATGCCTAGCCTCTTAATATTTAGTTCTGCAATAAGATCATCTGACATGTCCCAAGAGCTGTTTAATGTGAAATACATGAACTGACGAAACAGGAAGCAAAAAAAGCCAGATAAAGGGGTATATCTGTGACTGCTCCAGCTCTTCTTTTCAAGTGGAAATGCAGCATTATCTGTTTCAGCCACACATTCTTTTTTGGATTATTTTATACATTCTCAGAAATATTTTATCTCTTTATAATATCAAGGAGCAACAAAAGAGAATGAGAAAAGAAAGAGGTTAGTAAAGAAAGCAGACAGAAGCAGTTGTCTCTAGACCTACCACTGGGTCCCGGTTCTGGGATTGGGCGGTTTTCCTATGGACAAAAAGAAAAAAAAAAAAGCATTCAGCTGCTTGTGCATAGCCATGGGAATATCTCGTGGAAAGTCAGTCCAGGTTAGCTCAGGTAAATCCGTAAGCAGATCAGGTTTTTGGTTCCGTCTGCTCAGTAAGACATTGCTGTGCAACGAGGATGGATATAAATGTGCAGTCCACACTTCCTCCCTAAGCTCACCTCATTTTGCTCGTGCAGTGGAGTAATGTGGGCATCCGTTACGAGTGAGCACACAGCCAGCTTGTAAATCCACTCTCCAAATTATTTTGCAGTAATTTCCCCTTCCCTGCCCAGACAAGAGACACATACTAAACTTTCCTGCCCTGGAACAGCCTTAAATTTCAGCTGAATCCTTCATCCCACTGGCTGACAAAAAAAATCACCTTCTGTAACCAGGAAGATCCTGAACCACCTATTTCTAGGTTAATATTGCAGCGTTTATATTACTATTATAAATAATAGGAAATATTTTTACTAGATAATAATAACTCAATGTATAAATCAATTATAAACATTACTGTAAATCACATTTAAAGTCACATCCTCTTGTAATTGGTATGACACCTCTTACAGGATGAATGATAAAACCAGAATTATAAAAGTAGTCACTTGGCCCCAAGTCACCCTTCAACCCAAAAGGTCTGCAGGCCTTTTATCTTCACTGAACTCCCTCAGTTGCCTCAAAAGACAAAGGAATAATTTTGTTGGGTTTTACAACATTAAGACAGTACAATACCCACGTAGCACCCACTTCTAGGACCATGTCCCTAAGAGAAGCCCCACCAAAGTAGTTAGTGCTAACAGCGAACACTTCTTAATCCATTTGCTGCTCAAATTTTCATGCATCTTAGGTCCCTTTACCCACAGCCCAAAATTGGGCACAAGACCTTTGAGCAGACCTCCTATTCACACAGTTCCTCTTCAAAAATTTAGTGCATATACATTAGTGGGCCCACGGTCGGTTACTTCTCCTTGCAAGAGCATCTTCAGTTAGCAAGAAAATTGATCTCTGGATTTGAGAGATGAGCAATTGCTTTATAGCAGTCCTCCACATATTAGCTTCACCATTTAGAAGCTGCTACATAACAACAAACACGAGATTTTCTGCTGCCCTACTGCAGAGAAAGTGGGGCATCCCTTCCTGCTTTTGGGGAGTACTGTTTTGCAGTTTAGCTAATTAAATACATTCTCAATCCCAGCATATTCAACTCGTACTTTGTACTTCACCAATCTAATCATCACAAAAAGAGAAATTCTGGAAACGCATTCTCAAAGTGCTGCTCTGTTAAAATACCCGATGAATAATCAGTGCTGTAAGTGGGCAGAATGGCCCAAATTCTGTTGACTGGAGTGCAAATCAAAGTACAATTCAACCTACTGAAATTTTCAATGTTCAGAACTATATCTACATCTTTTCCATGTGAGATATTTGTTTTGTCCCACTAAAGACACAGCCCAGAGCATTATTTTTAAAAGAAGTTGATCTAGATGTAACCTCTTATATAGAAAATGTCTGATAAGCATGCATCAGAGGTACAGACCACCTCAGCTATCTCAAAGGGACTGAAGAGAACAGTCCATAGTGAGAGATAAAGCAAGCCAACTTCTAGCTGAAAATGTGCATGTGGCATTCCTCAGCTCAGAAAAAAACACTCTTTCTTCAGTAACAGCGGTGCCGAAAAACAGACATCTTGGTGGAAAGTGAATCCTCCAGCCTGATTTGTAGAAAACAGGGAGTGACCAAACTGGAAGACCCCAAAGTATTTCAGGACGCATGTTCTGTTCGCTGTCCATTGCTCACTGAGAAGTTCAGAGACAGCAACTGGTGTAACTGAGGATGTGAAGGAAATGCAGCAAATGTTTTCTGTGAAAGGAGACATGTAAAGAGACGATATGGTACATGCTTAAAAACCAATAAATCCTCAAGTGGCAGCAAATGTGAGCCTGTGGCAATCACCTAAGGTCAAGAGAAGAGCCAACAAGAATGAAGCAAACACATTTTCAACGTAACACAGGTCAGCTATTGAAGTCATAGTGACTCCCCCCATGGGAAACATGTCCACAAGAATCAAGGAGGATGTGGGAATTACAGGGAAGATGATCTCACCTCAACTTTAGGTATCAATAACACAGATAACAGTTTCAGAGTTCACTGCCTAGACTCCTTACGTGATCAGTGGGGCAACGCAATGAGTGCCATTCACATCGTGGCAAAGAAACTTTAGAGAAGCCCAGGAGGCTCACACCCCAAGGGGCTGCCAGTAAGGCCAGGGGAGCACTGACAACCACCTCTAATGTCTCCAGCAGTATGAATATCCCAAGGAAAACTCACGCATCTGGGTGTAAGCCAGTTTAGAGACCAGCAACATAGATAGCATGGAGCCAGCATCCACCCTCACAAGTCTCATACACCTTTCTAAGTCACAGGGTTTTAGAAATGCATTCTTGAACTAGAGGGATCATCTCAATTCTCACTCACTGTAGCAATGTCTTTTATTTCTAGTAGAAGTCAGGCTGCATGTGCTTCTAGTGAAATTGCAGTTGTATCAAAGGTGGCTGGGAGCCACATAGGAATTACCCACATGAACACCACTTAACCTTTGGCACGTACTGCTTGAGCTGTGCAGGAATAGTAAAAAATCAACCACTTCCCTGATAATCATCCCCCAAATGAGCTGCTGCAGTTATCCCAAGTCTGCGTGTTCGTAAGAGCTCTGTTTGTACAGAAAACTGCCTGTCAATGTTTGCCCATGTAAATCTTCCTTTCCCAATTTGGCACTGGCCAAACTGGCAAACACAAATCTCCAGCAGCGCCGCAATGATTCAACACACAGGAACATGCAAGCATTCGCAGTCAGAGCAGCAGAATCAGTCTGAGCATCGACCAAAAATAAAGGCCCCCCTCTCCACGAGGGTACTCCAGCACAAGCACAGGCGCCACCTGTGCGGCTGCTCCCTTTGAACCCTCCTTCCTGCTTCTCACTTGAGCTCTCACGAGCCCGAAGAAGCCCCTCCATTTCTGCTTTCTAGGAACACCTTGTTCACAGGACTGTCTACCGAACAGCACCCGCTCCCCAGCCCCTCCTTCCCCCAGCACGACCCAAGGAGGGGCTCGGGCGGCCCTTAGCCATGGGGCAGCCCGGAGCTTTGGGCTCCCCGCGCTCTGCTTACCCTACGGGTCAGTCCCCCCGAGCATGGGGGCAGCCACTGCCCTCCCGCGCTCCCAGCCCGGGGCCAGTTCAGCTCACTGACCCGGCACTCATCGGGGGGACCGGGAGCGACTGACGCTCCCCCCCGCCCTCGGTGCCGGAGACTCAGCCCCAGCGGGCTCCCGGCCTCGCCGGGAGCTGCCTGCCGGCGCGGCGGGACGGCCTGGCCCGCCCCGCCCCGGCTCCCCCGCACTCCCGCCC